>JAYJMF010000008.1:2328378-2350610 GCA_036873715.1 Salvia sclarea
CTTGCAAAAACTTACCGAGTAATCAAGAGCGATTTATAGGATTACTTGGCGAAAGAATCAGATCAATCAGAAATCGGATGGAGATTTAATTTAAGAAAATGTCTCAAACAGAGATCGAATGGAGACTTGGGACATCAACTTTTAGGTCAAAACGAGCTCCATTCTTTTCCAAACTTCACCGAAAATTCTAATAAATATAAATGAGTATTCGGTGAGAAAATGGGAGAAAAAGGAAATAGAAAAATATCCGGTGCAAAAAGGGCGGGTCACTACAAGAATTTGTGTGTTTATTACTCTGTTCAGAATACATATATATTCAGATAGGGAATAAACCTGAATATATAAATAAGTAATGTTCATATAATATAATATTATTTATAATAATATTTTAATTTTTAATTATTACTCCATCCGTCTCATTCATAATGTCTCATTACTTTTGGGCACATAAATTAAGGAGGAAAAATTGATGAGTGTAAGGAAGTGTGACCCAAATGGGATCCATGTACTCCACGTACTTTCTATGTGTATTTTCTTTTATTTGTCAAAAAAGGAATGAAACATTATGAATGAGACAACCAAAAGAGAAAAATGAGACATTATGAATGGGATGAAGAGAGTAATTATTTTTAGTTATTGTAAAAAAAAAAAAATTAATTGTTTTTAGTTTTTCATTAATTGTATTGATAGTGGATTCAGTCACGTGAGGACGTAGAGGAGACGATCTCAATTTCTCATTTTGAAGAGAAAAGAAACGTTGCAGAAGACACTGTTTACTTAAGATACTTGTGCAGCTGCTACTCTGAAAATTTCCTCCGGAAGCTTCAAATCTGTGAAAATGGCAGATTCCGAAACCCTAGCTGCTGTAACATCACCTGGCCTAGAAGAAGACACCGGCGCAAAAGAAGAGTTGATGCCCGAAGCTAAGAACCCTAGTGAAGGCTCCGGCTCCGGCTCCGGCTCCGACTCCGACTCGGAAGATGAATCCCAAGCGAAGGCTCAAATTGAAGCACTAGAAACACAGCTCTACAATAATCCATCGGATTACGATTCTCATGTCCAAGTAAACATCCTCTCCTGCCGATATCTGACATAAACAAGCATACTTACGCTCATTTTGCGTGCTGATATTTTTGTGAGGAACTGATGAAGTGAATATTCTTCAAGTTATGTGTGCTAGATTTTCTGTCTGTACTGTAAAGTGTAATCTAGAGTTATTTCAGGGGGATGTTGCAATTAATTGGCGCATATGTATCTCTTTTGTGGACGGAGTTTTTTTGTCTTTCCATGGTATGGATTAATATACTAATTTTTGTTACTCTCTGTGATTCTTAAAGTATATCAATGCTCTGCGGAAGCAAGGGGACATAGAGAAGCTGACTCAAGCAAGGGAAGCAATGAGTTCGTTATTCCCATTGACTCCTGAAATGTGGCGGGAATGGGCTAAAGATCAAACTACCATTAGCTCCTCGTGAGTTTCTTATATACTTTGTTTGTTTGTTGTTGCTTGTTTTGAATTCATGTTTCGATGTATTTCTGTCTGTTTACTCTGGTTGCTATAATCTCTAAGATTCTATCACTACATGAACTTTTTGGTGTTAGCTATATCGGCTAAGAACATTAATTCATAATGTAGGGACAGAGTAACTAAGGTGCTTTATCATTTTATAGGGAGGAAAAGGTGGATGAGTTTTTAAAGAATGGAACAGAACAATTGGAATTATGTAAATAATACATAAGTTATTCATGAATCAGTTATGACTTAATGCTTGTAGCTGATTGGTAACAGTGAGATAGAAGGTGAATCTTGAGTAAAAGCATGAATTTATTATGATCTGTGATAAGGCCCTCTACTGTACCATATATCCAACTTCTCAAATTGTGGAAAAAAGACCCGTATTAGAAAATATTCATCTTCTGTGGAAGCCATGGAAGATACATTTATTTTATGGCATGGCACATTCTTAGCTGATATATACTGATGCAGTTATACAGCTTTAGCTAGAGCTGGCATCTGTCAAGATACTACTTTTTGATTGCCTGGCTGAGGATTAGTATACCTTAAATCTTCTGCTATGGGAATAGTTGGTTTTCCTCTCCTAGTGCCTTGTAATGATATTGCAATTTTCATAATTGTACCATGCTTTTTGCTCACGGTTAGTGAGTAATTTAGCTAATATCTTGATACTGCTTGTATTCTGTAGTTGATAGTTAGTTACATGATAATTTTATGATAAAATTTGGATATATACAATTAGCTGACCAATGATATGGACTAGCTAACTTTTAGCCATTTCTACAATGAGTAATACATGATAGTCTGTACCAGAGAGGCAGAGAATATGAAATTGCACAATCTCTTCCCTTTCTCCTTCTCCCTCTCTGCTCAGGTATTTTATGAACACTTGAATCTTTGATTAACGTATGTCAGAATCAGGTGTCATGTACAATATTATGACTATTGTTGGACATACTTCGCGTATTATGTGATAAAATCATTCTTTTTGCAGGGTAGAAGCATTTCTTCAGATCGAAAAGCTTTATGAACGAGGAGTATCTGATTATATGGTTGGTTCTTATACATATCTTGAAACCTAATAAAGATTATCAGTTTTCTATTCGCCATGTTAATCAGATTAGATTCTGTTCAGAGGTGAAGAATGTTTTCCATTTTCTTTTATGCTTCCTTTAGTCGTTGTTGGTCACAAGCTTCGAAGTCTGACTTTTACTAATATCAGGCTGAACAAAGTTTTTTCAATTATTTCTATTGATCAATTTGAATTATTTTCCACGGTGCATTGCCTCAGTGATGGACATACATATAACAGCCAAGAAAATCTTATGGAAATTGCACTGCTTCATCTAAAGATATTAAGATGCTATATATATTTGTATATATGTATAGTATAATGCATTATAGAAAAGCTTTTTTGCAGTTTGCTTTCTATTAATAAATGTTGGTCTTTTTTTTAATATTAAAAAATGTAAAATCCCATTTGCATCCGAAAAAGTATATTGAAAGAAATGCTGGTGATCAGCAGGCATGACTTATGAGTTATGACAATAAAAAATTGACCAAGGCTTCTTTGTGCAGTCTGTTGACCTTTGGTGTGACTACTTAAATTTTGTCCAAGAACATGATCCATCTGTCAGAGAATGTTCTGCTGTGGGCATCTCAAAAGCAAGAAATCTGTTTGAGCGTGCACTTACTGCAGCTGGCTTGCATGTTGCTGGAGGTCACCGTATATGGGAACTGTACAGGGAATTTGAACAAGCGATTGTTTTTACTATTGACGAAACTGACTCTGCGGTTAGAGACTGTTATTCTTTTCCTACATTAAGTTTATGATTTTCTTTAAATAATTTCTCCATGCGGTACTTGTATCTGAGATATATGTGTGGTTGGAATATAAATGTTCACTTTGTGGTACTAGAATTGCTCATTCTTTTTTTCATCCCCGCCTATTCAGAGATTACTAATGGATGTAGGGACCACAGAGGTCAATGCAATTATAGGTCTAGTTATTTCATCTTATCTGTAGGGACAGGCTTAACTTGATATAGATGCAGATACAACATATTTTTTTGATTAACTGTTTCTATGAAAAATCATATGTTTGCTAATCAAAAGAGTCCCATTTTATTGCTAGAAGTTACTTTGCTAAATTCAGCCTAAGGCCTTTGATGAGATCTTATGAATTCTGTGTTTGTGCTTATTTTCCGTAAGCTCTTGCAGCCAGTTTTTGTTCCTAATTAGAAAAAGTATGTTATTTCTTGTTAACTGGTATGTCACTTTTGACTCTGTATAAGTCTCCCAAGTTAATAGTGGCTGCTTATTTTGCAGGCAAAAGAAAAGCAGATCCAGCACGTGAGAAATTTATTTCATCGCCAGTTGTCTATTCCCCATACCGACCTAAAATCTACACTTGTTGCTTACAAGACCTGGGAAGCTGATCATGGGAGTCTCAATAATGTTAACAGTAAAGAATCAGATGACCTTCCATCTCATGTTCTCTCTTTATATCAAAAGGCATTGGAGATGCTGAATGACCGTGCTCATCTAGAAGAAAGTATTTCCAAGAACAATACAGAATCTGAAAAACTTCAAGACTTCATGGTAATTTCCCTATAGAATTTTCTATTCTCTGTACCAGAAGGATACATATTCTCTTCTTTCTTTCGATAATATTCATATCACCATATGGAACCTAAATTAAGGACTAATGTGGTGTCTTAGAGTCTTAGACTCTTAGCCGTAGTGCTGTTACTATACAATGTCTTTCTATCTATAGTAGCGCCCTTCATAGTCCTTTCTTTTTGGAGATTAACTTTTAAGAGTTGCTGTTATCACAAAAAGTTACACATTATAAGATGAAGAAATATAGGTATAAGAATCATAGGCTACTCATATCTTATTTTATTTTTTGAAGAAAAGAAAAATGACTTCACATCTCGATGATATATTCTAGAATCTAGATGGCGAATATACGGGTGGATTAATTTCATATCCAGTTCCAATTCCAGTATCCAGAATTTTCAGGGAACTATATTCTATGTTGTTATGTTGATTTTGTGTATTGTTTTAGTTGATTATTTGACCTGAGTTAACTGAAAATGAAAATATATTTGTAGTATCTTTTATTTTATGCTCGGGTCAACTTTTAATTTGTGGCTAATATGAATTATGAAAACAGGAATATCTTAGCAGTGGTTCCGACATGATGATATAGGATTGTAGTTAATGGTCTAGGGCTTAAATAAGCTTTTGTAAGTGAGTATTTTGAGTGAAAATAAATTGAAAGTTGAAACACACATTTTATGAGTGTCAAGTGCAGTGGAAAGTTCAAAAAAGGTGTCCAAAGGTAAAAACAAATTAGGCCTTCTGGTTTACATACCAAACTTCTGCTGTAGTTTCTCACCTGTGGTGTTCTTCCGGTTAACGTATGTTCTAGAACAAATAAGGTTTAAGATGGATGCTTTAGGGGAAGGCCTGAATGGCTCTGTATCAAGTTGGCCTCAAATGCTTTAAGTCTCTGAAACAACGGTACACAATTAGATTTAAGGGTTTCAGATGGTAGAATAAAGTTATAAACTCATCTAAATGGTTCAATGAAGTTATGTGGATTTCATATCCATATTACACATCTTCTAACCGACTTGCTGAAGTCTTATCTTCCCATTTATCATGTTGAAGAGCAAAAGTGTTCTAGTTCTGATAATAAAATGGCCAACTTTCATCACTTTCAAAAGACGGATGACATCTAACGCCAAATTTATTTATGTAAAACGTGTATTGTTTAATATTTGCTGGCTACTTTCAGATTATTAATGACTTTCATACTTCTGCAGACTTACTTGAAATTTGAGCTCTCATCTGGAGATCCAGCCCGTATACAGATCTTGTATGAACGTGCTATATCCGTGTTTCCTGTAACTGCTGATCTATGGCTTGACTATACGCAGTACCTTGATAAAACATTCAAGGTTTTGTACTTAATTTCATGTAGTCGTGTTTTCTCACACATTTATGTTGTCTGAGGTTGCATTAAACACATCTGAAACTGGTGCAATGCAGACTGCCAGAATTGTGAGGGACAGTTATTATAGGGCCACAAGAAACTGTCCCTGGGTAGGTGAATTGTGGGTCCGTTACTTGCTTGCCCTGGAACGTAGTCATGCTTCTGAGGAAGAGATATCATCAGTATGTATCTAATCTATTCCTTCTATGACTCTGACATCTAATGAATAATTTTTGTTTATTTGCCTTAGATGTGTTTCATATTCAATGTTGTATTTCTCGTAGAAATCTCACTCAATACATAAGTATGTTATTGTTTCACAAGATTGGAGATCATTCAATTTGCTCTGTTGCTTACATTTGTTTTTCTTTATGCAATGAATGAAATATAGAAAGCCAAGAATTATATTCATAAGTCATAACTAAGCCATTCTGTATCAGATATCCTACTGCTATTTTACAAATAATTTAGAGTAATGTTATAACTCAAGTTCTTATGGATTTCTGACATAATGCAGCACACTTGTTGCATGTGCTCATTCTTATTCTTGAATTAACATGCAAATAGAGCAGAGGCATGTTAATGGTTTAATGAATTCTGTCTGCTTCTGTTATTTGAAGAATTATATTTCTCTTCTGCTGTTTGATTAGTGAACTACATTTTGTTGCAAAAGTGGTGTTTTTTGACATAATACGTAATCTCTCGATTCTTATTTTCTTGCTATTCCTACGCCCCCCCCTTCCTTTTCTATTGTGTACAACATACATTTCTCATTGTTTCAGGTATTTGAACGATCATTGCTGTGCACTTTTTCAGGATTTGATGAGGTACAGGATCTATCTTCATTGATTAATTGTTTCAAACACATTTTTGCATTTCAAGTATTTTGGAGAGTCACCCAACATTCTTACTGTCTGTGGCTCTTCTGTTAACTTGTGCTTTACTGCAAGTGGAGGGCATTGACATTTTTTTTTTTAAATAATTATTATTTGCTGCACGTGTTATTCTAAGAACATGTAGTTACCTCATGGATTTAAGACATATAACTGACACAGAAGTAAACTGATTGCTGTTTTCTTGTATACATCTGACTTCACCTGCATTTTCTGTTTCAGTACCTAAATGTATTTCTCACAAGAGCAGATGGGTTAAGGCGCAGAATGTCTTCATTTACAGCTGTGAAGGATGAGATGGATTATGCAGTTTTAAGGGATATATTTCAGGTTTTATACTATGGACTTATTTTAAGTGTTTTAATGACTATTGCCTTGGGGCTCCTAGATCTCTTATAGGTTCTTACCTGTCTGCTTTTGGTAATTGTGGAGTTGATAATTAATTTGTCAGACATGTATATATTCTCAGTGTGTTCCCTTTATTGGTGGTTTAGCTAGTTGATGCGTCTGAAGTAGATTGACACTGCATTTCCATTGTTGCTTTTGCCAAATACTGTTTGTTAGAACTATTGAAACCTTAACTTGTCAGCTGTCACACCCTCACCCTGATACCAACATCCAGATGCATATACCCTTTTTAGTAAATGCGGAATTGACAGTGAATTTTTCAGACATGTTCACGTTCTCAGTTTCTTCCCTTTATTGGTGGTTAAACTAGTTGATGCAGTACTCTGAAAGTTCAGTCTCATTTCACTTTTCTAGATTCTTAAAGAAGATCAACAACTGCACACTTTTCTCAGTCTGTGTTGCTTTTGCCAAATACTAGTTTGTCAGTACTCCTAATGTTAGAAGTTAGAACTATTAAAACCTTAACTTCTCACACACAAACACACCAACGACTGAATAGATATGGCTTTGTTTGAGATGATGTGGCCAGAGGACTTTGAACCACACCTTATCATCTCTGAACACTTTAGATTCACAGGTCTAAACAGGATCTTCATTCACATTCTATTTACCGCTTCTGGTGCATTAGTCGGTGCTGGTTGATAATTGGCAGTTTTGCAACAATAAGCTACCGTACAGGGATCCGCTAAGTATTTGGCCATTGTCATAATTGTTGATGACATTGTTTTATTACTTTCTGCTCTATCAGATACTCTTTGGCTATGTGAAATTCTTGTCTTGCCTTTTATCAGGAAATTAAATTATGTGGCAAGGCTAGCAATAGTTTTTCTAGTGCTATTATTACTTAATCTTTTTGAAGCCCCAGCTCTCATTGATTGCTTATAGATGCCTAGTATCCATGATAGTTGAATAGCCACCAAATACTCTCATTTAAATTATGTGGCAAGGCTAGCAATAGTTTTTCTAGTGCTATTATTACTTAATCTTTTTGAAGCCCCAACTCTTATTGATTGCTCATAGATGCCTCGTATCCATGATGGTTGAATAGCCACCAAATGCTCTCATTTAATATTTGTTTTATTGATTTTGATGTACAATCAATTAGCTAACTCTTAGATCTGATAATTAATTTTGAGTCCATCTCTATCAAAGTTTCTAAAGATTTATTGCTTAATATTTGCATTATGTTTCAATGTTTCATGTCAACCGTCAATATTGGCTAGCGTGTCTCTCTTTTATTTTTACTTAGCCAGAGTGTCGAAGCTGTGTGAATTTGAACTCTGTTAAACCCTTAATACCTAATTTTTTGTTTTTGTATCTTAGCGTGCATCAGATTACCTGTCCCCACATCTAAAAAACACAGAAAGTTTACTTGGCATGCACAGTTACTGGGCTAGATTGGAGTTAAAGTTTGGAAAAGATTTGATTGCAGCTCGTGGTGTCTGGGAGAGCTTGCTTAAAATATGGTGATCCCTGTATTCTTCCCTTCTTTGGTTATGTTGGTTGTTATAAACACAGTTATTGGACTCTATCTGCTACTCTGTTCTTTTCTAGTGGGTCTATGGTGGAAGCTTGGCAAGCTTATATAGCATGGGAGGTTGAGATGGGCAATACAAATGAAGGCAGATCCCTTTACAAGAGATGCTATAGTAAGAGATTTTCTGGAACAGGCTCAGAGGTAGGATTTCGTGCTGACTATTCTTCTAGTTGATTAGAAGGGGCTTCCCCTTTGCATTGATTTTTCTGGGGTATTATTTGATGAAAATTCCTCTTTAAGTGAGTCTCCTGCCTCTTTTTCGAGTCACCACATTATCTCATACCCCAATTGCAAAAAGAAAGAAAGAAAAATGATTTTCCTCAGGGGATGTATCTGCTTATGCTCTCCATAACCATCTTCTAACTTGTTTATGAAATTCTTAAAGACAGGAGTAACTTTTAAAAAAGTTTGTAATCATTGTCGGTCTTACTGCTGTTGGTCGTTATGTACTGTAGATGATTACTTTGTTGAAGAATAGGAAACGGGGCTGTTTATTGTAAAAAGCTGTAGAGGCTAATTGTACTGTATGTTAGAAATGCACTTTGTATGAAAGCTGATGAATTTGTGCTTCTCTAGTGATTTAGGCAACTAGTTTAGTGAATTGCTTGATAGGTATGAGCCAGACAATATTATTTGGCTGCTTGAGTGATAAGATGCATATATAACATTTCCCAATTATTCCAGCATTGATGTTGCAGAACTTGAATAGCCTGCCCATGCATTCAATTCTTTCTTTATGTCCTTTTAGATAGTGGTGATATCCCCTCTTTGACTATTCCTCTTATAGTCTGCCAATATTTTCAAAAATGTCATCTTCCAGTAGCCTAATAAGTTCATCTATAAAAACTCAAAAGAATGTTGAGAAATGGACAGATGGACTCAATTGTATCTAATGCCTCATACAGTCATACTGATCCCACTTTGTATTGGTTCAACATTTTCTTGATGTTTTTCAATTAAGATACATGTGATACCTTGGATTAGATGATACATTCCTTTCCTAAAAAACAGAACCATTCAGGACATTTGCTATTCATGGCTGCGCTTTGAGAGAGAATATGGTTCACTGGAAGAGTTTGATATTGCTGTTCAAAAGGTACTTCTCTGTCTAAATTTTGTTTTCAATATGCCTTGCATGCTGGTCACTACTATGGGATTAAATTTCTTAGGACAAAATTGAATATAGTACCTTTGTTTTGGTTTGCACTTGCTATAAGTTGTGCTTTATTGAACATATATATGCAAATGATAGGTAGGTCACTTTTTCTACTTTGCATTTTCTGTATATTTTTTATAAGTTAGTTGAAGAGGTGCATTGCATGCCTCAACAGCTACACCCAAACTTGGGATCTGTTGCTAGAAGTTAAATAGTGCCAGGTTCTGCCCCTAATTGCATAATTAATGGGTTAATATCCTAATTATTAAGTCCACCGTTCAGACCATCTCTTTATGCCAACTAGAATAAGAAGCCTTTCCGTGAAACATGTCTAGGACTTTTAGAGATGCTGGAAGGTGAAAATAAGAAGTTTCTTCTTATAGATGCCTATTTAAAAGATAGCCAATCATAGATTTTTATATGCTAAATTTCTCGTCTTCTTGTTTGCCACATTTAGAATTAGAAGGAACTTCAATAGAAAAAAGTTGACTTTTCATCAATTTGTTGAAGTACATATTTGCAACCAATCAATGAATAAAATTCAAGATATATTGGTTATTTTTGTATGTCCCTTGAATAAGTTTGCGAAGTCTATAATTCACAGCATTAATTACATTCAATTCTTTAAATATTTTGAAAATCCCTTATTAAAGTTAGGATTATATTAATTGATATTGTAGTATATCTCCACCAAAAGTTATCTTGTGACCACGAGCTTTAATATTGTCCTTTTTGCTGTAACTTTCATGAAATTGACTTATTTTCTTGTTTGAATCATGCAACTTAGAAATTATTGCTCAGACTTGGCCTTAAGTTGTATCTCTCATCTACAAACTACCAGTGTTTTAGAGCTACATATGCTACATATACTCTTATGTGTCTATTCTCATGCTTCATATGTTCGTTGGGTGGACATAGTATGGTTTCAACATATAAGCATTAAGAAATCCAATAGATTTTGATATGTCCTGAACTGCTCATGATTAACCTTGGTGTACTTTCATTTTTGATAGACATGAGCATATGAAAATACTTGCTGAAAGATAATGTGGGATACCTACAATTTGGATATTTACGCTTTTCTCCATGTTGAGAGGCCTTGGATAGTTGGATGCTTTTAAATTTGAGATATTTTATCTATTCATTGATATCCCTTCTGATTATACTTTGTGAGTTTCTACCATACTATCTATCTCTTAGTCATCCAATGCTAACATTGTTGCAGGTGTCTCCTCGTCTTCAAGAGTTGCAGCTGTTTAGGTTGCAGCAGGAGAGCAAAAATCTTGTTCCTGCTACAACTGAGAGAGAAAATTCCTCCAGGAAAAGTGCTCGCGAAAAGAGGAAGCTAACTTCACAACCAGCAGAAGAACAGGCGCCAGCTAAGCATCACAAACATATGGCTCAGAACTCGGAGAAAAAAATCGAGAATGATAAAGGTCAAGCAAGGCAATCAGCTGCACCAAGTGAAGCTGCTGTATTAGATAACAAAAATGCAGAACATGCTAGCAAACCTGAAATACAGGATAAATCCTCTAAAAAACCTGTCGAATTTAATGATCAATGCACTGCCTTTGTTTCCAATCTGAACCTCCAGGCACGTTGTCTGCTGCTATGACTTCCTCTGTACATAATCATCTTTAAGTCATGGATAAAGATATTCATTAGAATACTTGCAGGCAACTGCTGATGATCTGCATAATTTCTTTGCTGATGTTGGTGGAGTAGTTGCCGTTCGGATTCTAAAGGACAAATTTACCAGAAAATCAAGAGTAAGTTTTGGAGCATTTTATTTTTATTGTGGCAATAATTAGTAAATTTGATGAAGGGTCAAGCTGGGTAAATAAAATAACAGCGTTATTATTAATTATAATTCACTCTCTCAAAAAATAAATAAATTATAGTTCACATATAGTAGGTTTTAATATTTGTCTTCCGAGGTTTGTGACTTTCTGTTCCTAATTTTTCCACTGATTACATTATTTCTCTGTTCTGGTTGTTCCATTGTGTGCTCTATTCTCAAAAAGTATTTTCTCTATAACCCGATTCGACAAAAATAAAATCTTTAAGGTACATCGTTTTTGCTTATCATTTTCTTTAGAAAATAAAAAGGAATTAATTAGATTAATCTAGAGGTTGCTTAGGTTGTATAATGTAGTGGTTGAGAACTCTAAAATCTGGCCATTTGGATTTTCCATGTGTATTTTATAATTCTGTTGGTCCTTGGTATTTACACCTATCTATACCTATTTCTTGATGTAGGGGTTAGCATATGTGGATTTCTCGGACGATCCACACCTTGCTGCGGCTTTACAGAAGAACAGACAAATCTTTTTAGGCAAGAAATTAAGCATTTTGAAATCAGATCCTAAGCAAGGTAGGAAGAAGGAAGTTGCTGGACGTAGTGTCAGAGCAGAATATGGTAAGTTAATGCAATAACACGTGTATCTTCAAATTCTGCGTGCTACCTAGTGTTACTTAGCTGTTGTTTACTCAATACATCTTCTATGTTGTTCCTGCTTTGGTTGCTTGAATTTGTCTCTCTATGCTTTTCTGAAAATTAATCTGACGATGACAAACTCGGTACAATACGCCATGGACTCTGGTTGTCTTCTATAATGAATTGAACCTCTGTAATAATAATCTTTATTTGAGAGAATCAAATATGCCAAGGAACATGTTGCTGTTTGAAGTAGAGGATCTCCCTGTCTGATGCTAGGTAACTACAAGTTCCTGTAATCTGAAAGAAAAAGGTTCTCGTCCAGAAACAAAAATGAGTAATGTGATATTCATGACAGACTAAGAAAAATTGGCTGTTACCGTGAAAAACGTGCTTTGCTAGATTGTGTCCATCCCATCTGATTTGGCTTGGGTGGCCTGCCTATACGCCCCTTTGACTTTATAGAACATTTAAATATCAAAGAAGAGACTACTTATTAAATGCCTAACTGTCTCTTTTCTCTGTTCTTTACTACCGTCTGGTTGTAGGGCCCATTACTTGAATCACGTTGTTCATACAATACATGGATGAGTTTCAAATGAAAACCTCATTTTAAAATGAGAACGGAGAATCATTTTCAACCCTTAGATCACGGATAACTATGGTGAATGCATCTCCTTTGGTGGATGAATCCTACATGGAGAGCTTTTTTTTTTCTTCTTCTTCTTCCAGTGTAGTTCGTTTTCATTGCGAATGCAGATGTTTCGTACGATAAATGCAAGTGTTCTCACGTTCTCATCTATAACCAATCCCTGCAATACATGCCACGTATGTGTGTGATTTCCTGCTTTTCCTGATTGCTGAAATTTCCTACACCATATATGTGATTCATATTGCTGTTAATGTCTCATAATGACAGTTAACGAGGCTAAACAAAATGCTATTGCAGCCAAAACAGATACACGAGAGACTCCCAAAGGAAAAATGGAGATTCAGCCACAATCTCCCACTTCTACGCATGGTGATGTTCAGCTGAAGGGGAGGAACACGTTTGCAGTACCAAGAAATGTGAAACCTCTTGGTTGGAGCAGTCGAAGCAAACCACAATCTGGTGCAGCTAACCAACAGGAGGATGAGAACCCAAAATCTAATGATGAGTTCAGGAAGATGCTCATGAAAACATGACGGGCAAATTTGCAACCGGCTATACTTATCTCGTAATCGACTAATGAAGCTGACTTGCTTGAAGATCTTATTAAATCGGGAACACATCGAATATGTTTATCATCTGTTGTTTCAGCATAATATCCAAGCAGTGTTTGTTTACTGATATAAATGCAATTTTTTGGCTCATTGGACATGGTTGAAGAGTGTTGGTAGCTGCAAATTGTAGTTATATGAACAGGCATATGGTATAATGCAGGGTATGAGATGATGGTGCCCGCTTTCAAGTTTGAACTTCATTAGACAAGATCTACCTACCCTTTTGAGATTGTTCTTACAGTCACCGATCATTCAGATGATAATATCGTATGCTTCATTGTACAAATTCAAATCACTTAATGATATTTAATGGGTAATATTATCATTTTTAGTAGATTAATCAGAATATAAGGATGAGTTTAACTATGAAGTTGATATTGACACTTCAAAAACCGAAAGTTTATGATTGCACCAGGAGCTTCCAACCCAATGAAAATTTAGCCCAGGTTGACTAAATTGATTTCGCCCGAACCCTATAAATGTCGTCAAAATTGAGTATGTCGACACACTTGATATCCCTAGTATATGTGTGACTACATATTAACTAGTTTCCACCGTACCGATAATGTTACCTTCTGTCCCATTCTTCTTGTCTCGCCATTTTACATTTATAAATTTTGTTTTATTAAATCTCCGTGCCAAAAAAAAATGAGACAAGAAAAATGGGACGGAGGGAGTATAAAATAAACAAATATATTATATTATATAAATATATGAGGCAATCACGGAAATGAAAGAGACATTTCATGAAGCGTCCACAAACTACTCGATGGTTCATGGTACTGTTATGTCCTATATTACTATGTCGTCAAGCACTAACGTTGACATTCCGAGCTTCCACATCTCTGAAAAGAAAAGGAAATAAGAAATAAGAAGATCCCTGTTTAATTTTTTAATTTTTTTAGTTGGAAAACTACCCACATTTCACATGAAAATTGCAACTTTTGTCCTTTTCTCGCCTAAATATCGGTCCTCCTGCATCCACTACGTCGCCTATACATTGGTTCAAATGAGTCTTTTCAAGTGTAAACATTTCTGCTATCCTTGGTTAAAACACTCAAGGGAGATTTTTTTTTGGTATCATATTCGAATTTAATTTTACATAGTACTATATAATTGTTTCCTTTATTTGTAAATGCCTTGTTCTGAATTATTTTTGGAACACATAAATTGTTTTATGAAATTAATTCTTGAGATTATACAAAGATTGAATTGGCATGAAATTAATTTTGTCATATGAGGCAGGCCAAGACCCATATGACAAGATTAATCATATGTGACACTATTCCAAATCTGAGTATCATGCCAAGTCCATCCATTCGTACAATATAGCATAAAATTAAGAGAGTTTTTCGTTGAGCTTATAACCTCCTCAAAATAACTTATAAGTTAGTTAAAATCTTATAAGCTATTGCAAAGTGTGTGACAATCTAAACTTCTAACCAATTTACAAGCTATGAAAATAAATTCCAATAGCTTATAAGGGTGCCTAGCTCCAATGGTGGCACCTAGTTTCTAGTTTTTTATATACCACGTTATTTTGGAAACTCATCAACTTTTTCTCTCACATCTCCTCCAACAATAAAACTAGTTTCTAATTTGAGGGTCCCACTATAATACAAAAGAAAACACTAAAAACAAAGAAGTAAAGTGAAGGAAAAAAGAAAAGAAAAAGAAAAAAGTATAAAAAGTAATGGTGGGTTCCATAAGAAACAAGTTCCAAATTGACACTCTAGTTTCTTATTTTTATGGTAAGACCCATAAAAAATTAGTTTCTAAATCCTCCAATTGTAGTTTTTATTTTTTGAAAACTAGAAACTACATCATTGGAGGCACCCTAAGTTTCTCAAAAAATAAGTTGCTCAACCTCAACTTGCTTTTTTATAATCTTATAAGCAATGATCGATTTTAGCAAAATAACCTTATTATGACTTTATATTTCATCATATACCCTTTCAATTTTATTTCTCTTCAATTTTCTCTAATTTAACTATAATTTCATTTCTTTTTCTTTGTCAGGACTAGCATTACTATGATTTCCTACATCGATTATAAAACAAAATGTTACACATTAATAATAAGAAAAATGAACAGTAATAGTATTTTCGTGAAGCATAATAAATTCTCAGCATCATAAGCTAAGCTTTTCTTTTAAAAATATAAAAGTAATAGTCGAGTTTGATTTGGTGGTTGTACATTTATCGAATTAGAAACTCATGGACCTAAAAAGGGTGGAGCTGCTTAGCTCTTTGAGAAAGAATTGCGCGTATGCTCCACGTCTTCTACAAATGGTCATCCACATGTTGTTTGAGAGGATGGAAGAAATATATCACATATGTATATCTAAAAGGGTAATGTTAAGAACAAATTTCAATACTTTGTTTGTTCGTGTTAGGAAGGAATTTTATATGCAACTACATATGGAGCTGCTTGCTCCCGAAATAGATTCATCTTGGGTTATATCTATAATATAATCATACTAATTATAGTATATTTTTATGTACGATTGGATAAAATAACAAATAAGTTTTAAAATTTAAATTAAGAATTATTTTCAGTTATTGAACCATGAAGATCACTTTGCTAGATAAATTCGTAACATGGGTTCAAATCCCATGAATAACAAATATTTTATTTCATCAACTTTTACAGTCTATTCATACGAATTCAACAGTTTGGTAGTTTAGAGATTATGAATAATTTATTGTTTAGCCCTTCTTTTGTATCCATTAGTCGGAAATGTATAATTATACATATCAATTGATGCATTATTTACAATAATTGTTGTACATTGTAATGTAAAATCCTTTTTAAGACTAAGGAGATGTTTGATACGATGTAACTAAATAAGGGGAGAATGAAATGTAAGTAGAAAATGAGTGATCAATATTATGGATTGAAGAATAAATGATTATTAAAATAAAAGAGAATTAAAAGAATAACACGTATAGTTTACCATCATATTATGTGACAATTACATATCGTGTGTGTGTCTCTCTCTACATCTTACTTGCTTTTCAATTTTTTTCAATATAATCGGATTGATTAAAAATATGGTAGTAATTCTTATAGTGCGTACTGACAATTCAAAAGTAAAATAAACGTGTATAATAAAATTTCACATGACAAATTCTCAAAATTAAAAAATGAAAAAAGTTCACTGTCGAGAAAAAAACAACTTCCATAAAAGGTAAATCCAATTTATTGTTGTGTTCCCAAGTGCAGCTGCTTTTGATCGTAGCAAATAATAAACTCTCACACTCTTTTGGCTAATTAAACATCACCTCCTATTCTTCTTTCCTAGTTTATTCCCACAAAATCATAAATTTATCTCAACAAATCTTGATTTCATTCTTCTGTTCTGTATATGCCTTTTGTTTCCTGCCTAATTGAGTCAAATCCTCCACAAGGATTTCATCTTTTCCTTCTGATCTCTTTACATTCAACAGGAATCCAAAAATGGCAGGAATATCCTAGTTTGCCTTTGGAAGCTCTGCAACTATGGCTGATAATAACGCCATAAAAGTCTTGTTGTGGTCCCTTCACTTATCCTTTGTCTTCAACATGGGATTTTCAGGTGAAGACGCCGTTAATATCGGGGCCATTTTCTCACTGGGCACTATAACCGGGCAGGTGGCAAAGATTGCAATGGCCGCCGCCGCCGAAGATGTCAACTCCGATCCAACCATTCTCGGCGGCTCAAAACTCGTCCTCTCCGTCTACGACTCCAATTTCAGCGGCTTCCTCGGCATAATCGGAGGTAATCGCTAATTGATGCATTAATTTTTGGATTAAAAGTTAGGTTTGATTATGGAAATTGAACACACACAGGGCTGCAGTATCTGGAGGCGGATACAGTGGCCATTATAGGGCCCCAAGCCTCCGGCATGGCTCGCACGCTCTCACACCTCGCAAATGAACTCCACGTCCCGATGCTCTCATTCACCGCATTGGATCCCATCCTCGCCTCGCTCCAATACCCTTACTTCATCCAAACAGCCCCCAACGACCTCTTCCAGATGGCCGCCATTGCTGACACCATCAATTACTTCAGCTTCAGAGAGGTCGTCGTCATTTCCCCAGACGACGAGCAGACCCGCGGCAGCCTAATTTCCCTAGCCGAGAAGCTCGCCGAGAGGCGCTGCCGGATCTTCTACAAGGCACTGCTCTCCCCCGAATCCCTAGCCACTACTGACGAAATCAGGGACGAACTGGTGAAGGTCTCGCTGCTTGAATCGCGCGTGATCATCGTCCACGCCTACGCCGACGTCGGCCTAGAGGTTTTCAGCGTGGCCTCCAAGCTTGGGATGATGGAGATGGGGTATGTCTGGTTCGCCACAGCCTGGCTTTCTACGGTGCTCGATTCCACCTCGGTTTCTTCGGATACGGCCAGAAGTATTCAAGGCGTTCTCGCGGTGAGGCCGCACACCCCTGATTCTGATCAAAAGAGGGATTTCTCGTCGAGATGGGAGAAATTGAGCAAAGGGGCAGTTAAATTGAACCCTTACGGCTTGTATGCTTACGACACCGTGTGGATGATTGCTAACGCGGTGAAGGCGTTTAAGGAGGAAGGCGGCGTCATCTCCTTCTCCAACGACTCCATTTGGGATGGCGTGGATGCAGGGGCGCTCAATCTGGGGGCATTGAGCAGATTTGAGGGAGGGAAGCATCTTCTAAAATGCTTGCTGAAGAGCAATATGAGAGGGCTAACAGGGGACATTGCATTCGACTCCGATAAATCCGTTGTCAGGCCGGCTTTCGAGATTTTGAATGTAGTTGGTAGGGGCTACAAGCGGATAGGGTACTGGTCTAACTACTCGGGCCTCTCTGTTTCGCCTCCGGAGGTTGTGTACATGAAGGCCCCCAACCGGTCGAGCTCCAACCAGCAGCTGAGGGCCGTGGTGTGGCCGGGGCTGACCACGGTGAAGCCTCGGGGGTGGGTGTTTCCCCACAATGCGAGGCGGTTGAGAGTTGGGGTCCCGGATAGGGTGAGTTACAAGGATTTTGTGTCGAGGGATGGGAACACGGATGAGGTTCGTGGATACTGCATCGATGTGTTCGTTGCTGCTGTAGGCTTGCTGCCCTACGCGGTGCCCTACGAGTTCATCTTCGTTGGAGACAAGCACGTCAATCCTAGCTACAACGACCTTACCAAATCGATCGCATCCAATGTGAGTATGTATACACTATGTTCCATCAATCTATAATAACTCCCTAGTGAAGTGAGTTGAGCTGATGATGTTTGAGCAGCACTTTGATGCAGTTGTGGGCGACATAGCAATTGTGACGAACCGCACGAAGATTGTGGACTTCACGCAACCTTACACGGAGTCGGGGCTGGTGGTGGTGGCTCCGGTGAGGAAGATGAACACGAGCCCGTGGGCGTTCTTGCGGCCTTTCACTCTGTCGATGTGGGCGGTCACGGGAGCCTTTTTCGTGATTATAGGAGCCGTTGTTTGGATTCTGGAACACAAACTGAACGATGATTTCCGCGGTCCGCCAAAGAAACAGCTTATTACAGTTCTTTGGTGAGTCATTTTTCTCATTAGTAACTGCATATATGCATCAAAATCTCATTGTTTCTTCATTTTGCAGGTTTGGATTCTCAACTATGTTCTTTTCACACAGTAAGTGCCTTACCGTTTTAGGCCCTTGCCTATCTCCTATTGCATTATGGATGATCAATGAACTATTTTTGGAATTGCACATGGCTCTTATAATTGGTCACACAATATATCAACTTTCGATTTGACTAAATTTTATTTCAAAACGGGAATTCCTCCAAATTCGTACTAACATCATTTACCACATGGACTTGATTTGTGAAATGTTTATGTATTGTTGAATTATTATTGGTGTTCAAATGTAATTTAGGATAAATTTCGGCATCAATGTCCTTATTTTGGATTAATCTCAGTCCTATGAGAAAAATCTAAACATATTGAAAGTTGGTATGACCGATTTTAAGAATCAAGTATAAATCTGAAAATGTACGAATCCCTACCATTTTCATAAATTTTGAGGGGCACATGTCGATCATCCATAAATACAATAGAATTGGACAATAGAGCGAGGATGGCGTGGTAGTATAAAGTGACTCCGTAAGTTGGATTGCATTTTCAGGAGAGAACACGGTGAGCACGTTAGGGCGCATGGTGATCATAATCTGGCTGTTTGTGGTGTTGATAATAAGCTCGAGCTACACGGCGAGCTTGACATCGATGCTGACGGTTCAGCAACTGGCCCCGTCAATCAAAGGAATCGAGTCGTTGATCACAAGCAACGACCACATTGGGTTCCAAGTGGGTTCGTTCTCGGAGAATTATTTGATCGAGGAGCTCAACATCCCGAGGTCGAGGCTGGTTGCGCTGGGGACGCCGGAGGAATCGGCGGATGCGCTAAACAGAGGAAGGGTGGCGGCTCTGGTGGATGAGCGTCCCTACGTGGATCTGTTCCTCTCCAAATACTGCATGTTCCAAGTCGTTGGCCGCGAGTTCACTAGAAGTGGATGGGGATTTGTAAGTATCTCGTTTTTTCACTTCCACGCCATATGCTATTATTAATCCATAAAAGTGCATTCTTCATTTTTGCAGCTGGACTAAAAGTTAAGCCGTAGCCTATAATTAATCTAAACTTCAATACTATTTGTGTAATTAGAGTCAATTAAACCTTATGAATATATGTGTGGTCTTGTTTAGTTGAAATCAAGCAAGGAAAGTAAGATTAATGGTGGTGCAGGCATTTCCTAGAGACTCCCAGCTAGCGATGGACATGTCAACGGCAATTCTAACACTGTCGGAGAATGGCGAGCTTAAAAACATACACAACAAGTGGCTGAACAAACGGTCATGCAGTATATACTACAGCATCAATTCCGACCAACTTCAGCTGAAAAGCTTTTGGGCTCTGTTTCTCATCTGCGGCATTGCCTGCCTTGTGGCGTTGCTCCTCTACTTCTCCTCTCTCGCCCTCAAGTATAAGCGCCACGTGTATCCGTCTCCATCTCCATCTCTCAACTTCTTATCCTTCATAGACATGAAAGAAAAAGAAGAACAAGGGCCCTGCAGATCCAAGTGGAAGAGAAAATCATTTGGAAATGCCTCCACTTCCTGTATATAATATACTCTTTAATTAATGCCTCGTATATATGAATTCATCAACACCGTGTAATAATTATTAAAAAATACTCATATATGATACTATTACTGGTATTTGGAAGAATTGGAGGGACATTGCAGTGATTGAGATAGATGGATATATGTGTCTGTGTCCCTTCTCAATGTAAAAGAAAAAGAAAAATTTGGGTTTCTCTGATTCTTGAAATTTGCGACCATTTATTTTTGGGGCCCTCTCCTCTCCTCTACATGATGTACAATCTCCCTCTCTGGGGAATAGTGAACAAACACTTTCTTGGGGGATCAACAAGTAATGTCCAAAACGGAATACAATCGAATTTAATAAAGCCCATACTTTATTCAATTTTTGAATTTTTAAATCCTTTCATCTATCTAGTTTGCGTATCTGCGCCAATTGGTGGCTATTAATTTGACTACTGCTGAATGCCCAAATAAATTGACTACTGAATTCCATATTTAATGTTTTTCTAGGCTACAGGACTTTTGGTGGTTCATCTCAAGGAATGAATTCCAAACTATTATAAGTGGAGAAATAAATATTCTCTTTATATTAAAGTTTCCGACTTCATTTCAACTGTAGTCGGATAAAAACAAAAACAAAAAACAAAAGTTGAAATTATATGGTGTACCACATCAACAAACCTAATTAACTTGAGGGATATACATACAAGATTGGCTTTAAGCCTTTACCTATGTACTAGTGGTAAAATTAATAATCAGATTAAACTCGCAGATTTTAGATAGTACATGGTTTTTGAATGTGAATTTTTCTTAAATGGAAAAGATGTAAGAAAAATTGTCATGGTGCATTTTAGGAGCTGAAACTAGGGGGAACCATCACTTTAAAAATACCATCCAACATTAATTTTCTTTTGGGTGGGCATAAATTGTGTTAATTATATATAATACACATTTTAATCCAATCTGAAAGTGTATGAATTTACAAGTGAAAATAGACAAGAAGTGAAGACAAAATACCTAAAGAGACTTTAAATACAGATGGATGTGGTGGATTGAGGAATAAAGGAAGGGATAAATGAGGAATAAAGTGAGCATTGCGATAAGTTAATCCACAATCTAAGAAACTATTTACTTTCTGCAAAGATGTAACACGATGAAATCAAGAATATACCATCCCTGGATATGCTGTGAATATTTTTGTATTTTTTCCCTCACGAAAAGCACTTGGAATCTTAATTTTTGTTGTTGTTGTTGTTATTTCCCAATTCCAATAAATTCTCATGGCTGCTTAAGTTATTCTTTTGCGGACCAAAAATGGTCCACGAGAAAGACATGAAAATTATCTTCATGGGTTTGGTTTTAACATATGATATGAATAGAATAAATGAGGAGCAAAGAAATAGGTATTTCAGTCTCAATGGGGCCTCTTTTTCCAGACATCTCCAGCTTCAACCTCGACATGCTATTATTTATGTCTTCGACTTCATCTGCTTTTTTGCTTCGTTTTCCGAGCTTACTTACTATCGCTAAATTTCTACCATTTACCCTCTTTAGTATTTGAGTTCAAATATAATTTCTGTAAGTACAAATATTTTGTTAATCGTTACGTATCGCTAAAATCACATTATTTGAAACTGAAAATTCAAGATCATGTAATTGCAATCCCAACCTTTGCCAGCCATTATATTGGATTTAGTTTTGAATGAAAACTTCTCATCCCATTTCCTTGAACACTCCTATATCTCAAAATTGATAATTATTCATTGTTGCGCGCCGACCGTTTGTTTTCTTTCATTCTTTTGTTAATTAAGAGAGCATGAATATAAACAACTTATATATAAATATATATACAGTAAAACCTCTATAAATTAATAACCTTGGGACCATGAGATTTTATTAATTTAGAGAGATATTAATATATC
>JAYJMF010000008.1:2350710-2387837 GCA_036873715.1 Salvia sclarea
GTGTTTTATTTTAGCCCACCCCTATATATATATATATATATATATATATATATATATGAAAGGATAACTAATTTTACATATTTAGTGTGGATAATTTTTCATGATATTATTGTCGGTTTGAAATAATAATATTTTGCGGGGAAGTAATATTTTGGTAGTGAGTCAGAACTAAGTAGGTCTTATATTCCAAAAAAATAGGTGATTTGATATGTTTACAAATTTTCGTTCCATCATTATGGCTAAACGTATCTTAATAAAATTGTAATTATACCTTGATATATTCATTAATCAAACATATCTAAAAAATATTACAGTATATAAGAAATATTATATCTAAGGATGAAAATATTGCTTAAAGTCAACGATCCAAAGCGTGACGGTTCTTCATTCAATTCCACATGTTGTGGCTTGTGATTCCAAACTTGTGTTTGTTTTCTATTCTTTTTTGCTAGAAACCCTCCTATATTTTAGTTCTAGTAAGTAGGATACAACATAAGATTATTAATCAAGTACTAACAATTTGTTACGTGTGAAAAAACATCAGAATAATAAAAGCATTATTTAATACATAAAAAACATAGTATAAATTAAGGAATTATTCTATGAATAAGAAAGCACAATGGATAAGATCCGTTCCTAATATTAAATAGTAGGGGTGAGCATTGGTCGGTTTGGTAACCGAACCGAACCGAACTATCAAAACCGAAATAACTGAAATTTCCATGATAAGTAACTGAAACCGAACCGAATAGCATCAAAATCGAACTTAAACTGAACCAAATATTTTGGTTCGGTTTCGATTTTATACCGGAAAATCGAAATTTGGATAAATATTAGTAATTCCTAAATGAAGATATAATAATATAAATTTTAATTTTACATTTTTTTAAATATAATATTGTAAAGTAAAGTAATTTTAATTTTTTATTGAATTAAAATTTATCAATAAAATATAAAATATGAATATCATATATATTACATAATGTTTTATATTAAATGAAAGTTAGTATTAGAGGAGTTTTCATAAGATATTTCCCCATATATTATAGTACGAAAAGTCCAATTGAACCAATGAATGATTGCTTATATGTTTCTGACAAAACAGCATTCAATTCTGTTACTAGATGCATACATATATAGATATATGAGACGCCATTGAAGAAGCTCAAAGCTCTTTACATTGCTTTCCTCGTTCAACCATCACAACTATCACACCTCCCTCCCTCTCTCTCTATCCCTTTCAGACTCACTTTACATAAATATGGCGTGAATTATCCTGTGATTCTCTATCGTCATTGTCTATTTTAGAATCCAAGAGATCATCGTACGAAGCCTGATCTCTCAACGATTATCAAGCGAGTTCTTCGAGGAACTGTGGTTTTTTTATATAAAAAATAAAATTCAATTATTTATCGGCCTAAAGAGGTGTAATCGATGGCTCATCGTCATCCCGAAATTGATTACGGTGATGGAGGAGGAGGCGACATTGAGAACGACGGAAGAGCGAGCGATGCTTCGTCGTTTACGGAGGCGAGAGAGCCGTTGATGAATCTCAAGAGTAGAATCAACACCACTTCTCAGATTGCTATTGTTGGCGCCAAGGTGTATCCCATCGAAAGCCTCGATTACGAGTATGATTTTTTTTTCTTTTTTTATGTTTTACTTTTTTATAATCCTTGTGTTAACCTTTGCCTTAGTTGCTCCATCAAGAATTTTCTGATATTTGGTTTTTAATCGCTTCTTTTTTTCGATCTTGTATGCATGTAATTTTAGCCAACTATATGTCGAGTGTGAATTTAGGAATTGGTTAACTATTATATGCTACTCTGTTTTAACTCTGGAAAAGATGATCCTTCACGAATTAGACTCAATAGTAATATGCAGGCAGTTGATCTTGCAAAATATTTGGGCAATAAATTGCAATATGTGGAGAAAGGAAGTAAAGAATCAAAGAATCAATGTATGGTTTGACCATTTGGTCTGCTTCCATGGAAAAATGCACATTGCAATAAAAGTCTATTCTGTAATGTATGTGTTTAATTGATGGATTCATGTGGAATTATAGAGCTACAATTTTTTACTGTTGTGCTCTAGTATTTCTACTTGAATTAGTAGAAATATGAAACCTTCGACTACCGGCAGGGAGTGATCAGCTAAAACACCGTTAACTTCTTTATAATCTCTTTTTGCAGGATGATCGAAAACGATCTCTTTAAGCAGGATTGGAGATCTAGGAAAAGGGTCCAGATTTTTCAGTATATTTTTCTCAAATGGACACTTGCTCTTCTCATAGGATTGTTCACGGGTCTTGTTGGCTTCTTAAATAACCTCGCTGTTGAAAACATTGCGGGCTACAAGCTTGTGATCACTAGCAATTTGATGTTTAACGAGAAGTAAGACCGATTCTGACCAAAGTTTTTTTTCCCCCTTCATATTTGTTTTAAATCTTGTGAGCAGTAACATGGGGAATGTAGTCCTACTGAAAAGTTAGTGGTTGTCCTCACATAAGCTATATTTCCATATTTTACATGTTTCCAAAACTCGACCCCTGTAAGTCAGATTTATTACTCTATAACACCACCTTAATTACTATGCTGTTGGTCTGCACCTTCTTTCTGGTGTCATGTAACATACTACTTTGAAACTTCTTATGAACTCTGAGGCCCATCTACTGGACATATTCACTGTATGGAGAATGTTAGCAAATTCCCATTATGAGGTTGAGGGCTGATGCTCCATAATTTCCTCTACAGTATTGATTGAAATTTTGTTTGTTTTATAATAATGGGAGGATATCAGTTAAATCATGCATGTATGATGTTGGGCATTTGCAAAATGGTCTATTCTTGAACTTGCCATATTGATGAAGAGTTTTCAAGCATTATATCTCTTATTGGATAGTCACAAAGGTACTTAATTCACCATAAATAAGCCTGAATCAATTTATTCCGCTGCAGGTATCTACCGGCATTTGCTGCATTTGCTGGTATTAATGTGGTGCTGGCTGTTTGTGCTGGGGCGCTATGTGCATATATTGCCCCTGCAGCAGCTGGTTCTGGAATACCTGAGGTGAAAGCCTATCTTAATGGCATTGACGCTCATTCCATTCTGGCTCCAAGTACTCTATTTGTAAAGGTTTGTTTCACTTGCTGTGATGTTCCCAAATCCCAATTAGTAAATGGTCAGATTTTTCTCTATTGTAGTGATGAAATTATCAGTCAAAGGAAATAGAATTTACTGTTGATCAAAGTTTGGAATATTGGGTGACTTATCCATTTCATAACCTGTACATCTGATAAACTACAAGTATACTATTGCTAATCTGTTCCGAAGCACAAGCACCAGAATTATTCCTGAAATCTTGCAACTAAATGGAGCCATGGTCCAGTTTCTCTGAAATGTATAGCAAGGTCAAATCAATGAATTTAGCTACTTATGCTCATCTATGTTTGGCATTAGCTAAATGGTTCACTATTCAAGAAGCTTTAATGTCTAGCTAATGCTTTTTAGATCTTTACAAATAGTATGGTCCTTTGTTATCTGACTTAATTCAGATAATGCTTTTAACTTCATTGTTTTGTTACGAATTTATAATCTCGAGGAACTGAAATATGCTCCTTTTTTTTTTTTCCTTTGGCTGTCTTGATTTATTTTTGTTGATTTGTTAACTCACATTCCGATTTTCTAGATATTTGGTTCCATTCTGGGAGTTTCTGCTGGATTGGTTGTTGGTAAGGAAGGACCCATGGTACATACTGGTGCTTGTATAGCAAATTTACTTGGACAAGGAGGCTCTCGAAAGTATCGTTTAACTTGGCAGTGGCTCAGATTCTTCAAAAATGACAGAGACCGAAGGGATTTGATTACTTGTGGTGCTGCTGCTGGTGTGGCTGCAGCTTTTCGCGCCCCAGTTGGAGGTGTACTTTTTGCCCTTGAAGAAGCTGCCTCTTGGTATCTTTCCTCTTCCACCTTCAGATATATAACAACTGAATTTTCATATATAAACTTGCTAAGATTTTAGAGTGTAAAAAAGTTAAGAATTAATGTTATTTTATGTGGTATCAGATGCCAATTTCTGTGATAAAAAAACATATAAGAATGTTCTAATGAATTTTATAGAAAAGATCAAAGTCTTATTTTGTTCCTTACTGATGCAAATGAATATTTTGATTTTGTGTACATATGAAGCAGTTCAGCATGTTTAGATGGATCGCAAGTAGGAAACTAGAGTAAATAAGTTTGCAGTTTTCTTTGGGGAATTGGCTATTGCTGCTTGTATTTTAGGATAGGACAGTATGTCACCATTTATTTTCTATTTGTATCTCTTAATTCCTGAAAATATTGGAAAAAGGACTCAAATTTTGGGCCATAGAAATGGGACATTTGTGAATAATTTGATTGCACACAGATGCTTTCTGGAGTTCTATTATTCAACCATCACATATTTTAAGCTTGATTAATCAGTTTCTTCTGTCACAGTAATGGGTATCTGTATCTATTTCCAGGTGGCGGAGTGCTCTACTTTGGAGGACCTTCTTCACAACTGCTATCGTAGCTGTTGTATTAAGAGGTCTCATAAACTTTTGTCGCGGTGGCAACTGTGGACTTTTCGGACAAGGAGGACTGATTATGTTCGAAATGCAGTCTTCAATCCCTAACTATAACAATGCAGATTTGCTCGCAGTTGTACTCATTGGAGTTCTCGGAGGTCTTTTCGGAAGCCTGTACAATTTTTTTGTTGACAAAGTCTTGAGAACGTATGCCATGGTCAACGAGTATGTCTCAGCCTTCTCATTCTCACTAATTTAGTATAGCTTGCAACTATTGATCACATTTTCCTTTAGGAAATGTTTGGCTTGGTTTCCCATAGTATTCTAAATCATGCCCAAATATCACTTTCATATCATCATAAACGTTCTTGTCACACACTTAGTTGAACAACAACCTTTTATGTGCACTATAAGCTGGTAGACGCCTTCATTGCTGTCAATGCTCACTTGATGAATATAAGTCACAAATCTAATTTAATAAATTATGATTGTTCTTCGCTTACTTGCAGGAGAGGGCCTTCTTTCAGAATCCTACTTGTTGCTGTTATTTCCCTTCTAACATCTTGTTTCGCCTACGGCCTGCCTTGGTTTGCAAGGTGCATTCCATGTCCCGTCGGCACAGAGAAAGAGTGCCCAACAATAGGTCGCTCTGGAAATTACAAGAGCTTCCAATGTCCGTCCGGACACTACAATGATCTGGCATCCCTTTTCCTCAACACCAGCGATGATGCCATCCGCAACCTGTTGAGTTCTACAAACAGAAATGAGTTTGAAATCTCTACACTCATCATTTTCTTTGCTGGTACCTACTTCCTAGGCATTGTTACTTATGGTATTGCTGTCCCGTCTGGGCTCTTCATTCCCGTCATACTTGCTGGAGCCACCTACGGGCGCCTTGTTGGAAGACTCTTGGGTTCTTTGTCTACCCTTGACCTCGGCCTCTTCTCCATCCTGGGAGCTGCTTCGTTTCTCGGTGGCACCATGAGAATGACAGTTTCACTATGTGTCATACTCCTCGAGCTTACCAACGACCTACTGATGCTCCCATTAATGATGCTTGTTCTCCTCATTTCCAAAACGGTGGCGGACAGTTTCAACAAGGGCGTCTACGACCAGATTGTGAAGATGAAGGGGCTGCCCTACTTGGAAGCCCACGCGGAGCCGTACATGAAGCACCTGGCCGCCGGGGACGTTTGCTCCGGTCCATTGATCACGTTTTCGGGCGTTGAGAAGGTTGGGAATGTAATGCATGCCCTGGAGATGACCGGGCACAACGGGTTTCCAGTGATCGATGAGCCCCCATTCACGGACGCACCGGAGCTGTGCGGCCTCGTACTGAGGTCTCATCTACTGGTGTTGCTCAAACGGAAGAAGTTCACCAAGAACAGGGCTGTGCTTGGAGGGAAAATTTTGGGGATGTTCGACGCCTTCGACTTTGCTAAGCCCGGGTTGGGCAAGGGGCTTAAAGTGGACGACGTGGAGTTGACGGAGGAGGAAATGGAGATGTATGTTGATCTCCATCCAATCACCAATTCATCCCCCTACATGGTTGTAGAGACCATGTCTCTTGCCAAAGCTGCCATCCTCTTCCGACAACTCGCCCTCCGGCACTTGTGCGTCATCCCCAAAACATCCAGGGTAATTATTTGTATATTTCATGTTGCATCGTGTCTTCGTTGCATCGTCTGACATATCCTCTATTCCGTATTTTGCAGCGACATCCGGTGGTGGGGATCTTGACAAGGCACGATTTTATGCCGGAGCATGTATTGGGGCTCTACCCGGAGCTTGTTCACCACCACCACAAATAGACAAGATGTTGGCTTTGATGATTGATTTGGTTGGGAAGAGCATGGATGCATGGTTGGTCAATTTCTCTTTGAATTGGTTGCTTTGCTTCATAGTTTGGGTTATGGATTGTGATTAACTTATGTACAGGTTGTATAAACCATCCCAAAAGTTGGGATAAACTATAGATAACAGTTTTGGTCCGTAGATTCCATGATTTAGTATGGACACCAAACACAGTTCCACTACTAAGACCAACAATTTCTAGTGAATAAGGAAATTTTGCTGCTTTCACACTGTTTGCCGACCTTTACTTGGAAAAGTGTCTCCCTTTAGCTCCAACATAAGTGTCTTGTTATGGATCTTCAAACACCAAATTTATCATTGTTTAGCCTACTACTATTATTTTGCAATAACTACTAGCAAAATATTTGAAAACATTATTGATCCAAATCAAATCAGAGTATTGAATCCAATTTCAATTTCATTGGTTCTTTGGCTTGGTTTAATTTTGGTTTCTTCATATTTCGGTTCAATTCGATATTTTTGGAACCAAACAAAACCGAAATTCGAGTTATACTTGCACACGTGTGCGTATGTATATATTTATATAATTTTGTTTAAATCCTATGTTTCTAATTCTAATCCTAACACATCAATCTTTATCATTTCTTGGAAAATGGAATGAAAATTATATATTTGATAATAATAATAATAATAATTCAATTTTCATTCTTTTTAAGTTTTTTGATTTTTTTTTTTTTTTTGATTTTTCAATTCAATTCCAGGTAATTCGGTTCTGAAATTTTGAACAATTTTGTGTAACTATTTTGGATAATTTGGTTCGCGTTGATTTTTCTATTCTTTTTTTTTATTATTATAAATTCGGTTTGATTTTAGCAAAAAGCAAAGCCGAAATTAGAATTTTCACCCTAGATTATAATAAGAGTAAATTTGGGCAGTTGTTTGGAGGGAGTTGTATCGCGGCAAGGAAGAGTTATACACATTTATGTTGAGTATAATTATTTACAAATTTGTGCAACAAATGATATGTATAACAGTACAACCCACGGCTGGTCTCTGTCGACCTGCCTCACTCAACTGACGACGCCATTTGTTTCCCCTCTTCAAGCGACGGTATCTTTAAACGGCCCAGATTCACGCAACACTTTCATAACATATTCAAGCTGTAATTAAACAACGCTATCAGCTTTAATACTGCATTGCAGCTGCACACATAATAAACACAAGCAAATGAAGAATGGGAAAAGGAAAAATGACCTGAGCTTGTTCCCGTATCAAGAAATTCGAAATCGATTTCCTGAAGTCTTCATCCAAGATGTAGTGGCAGCTGTAGGTCGCCACCGGCATATACCCTCTCTGAATCTTATGCTCGCCTTGGGCTCCAGCCTCTACCTTGTCCAGATTAAGTTCAATCGCTGCTTCTATGGCCTGCCACATTACCAATCATAACATAACACTATCAATTCAACCACAAAAATTGACACCAATAATTTCTGTTAACAAATGCATAAATCATGAAAACCTGATAATAGCAGGCTTCAAAATGTAGATTTGGGAAGTATGCTCGAGGAAGGCATCCCCATAGGCGTCCGTATAATGTGTCTCCTCCGATAAGATTAAGAGCTCCAGCAACGAGTTCGTCCCCTTCTTCTGCGGTAACAAGTAACACCCCGTCACCCAGCTTTGAAGCCATTTCGTGGAAGAAATCTCTTGTTAGATAAGCAGTTCCCCACCTGAACACATTATTTTAAACCAAGATTCATAGAGGATTCCGAGGATTTCTATTTTTTTAATGAAATATTTGATTTATATGTTCGACCAGGAAAGTAGAGTTCAGGGAACAAACTTATTGTCTGTGGTGTTCCTGTAGAACTTATAGAATGTGTCCCAGTGTTTAGCCTGCCAACATAATAGACATTGAAAGTTTGGAATTTAGGAGAATGAGAAGGTTGTTAAAAATCACTAGTGTAATTTTATTAAAAAATAAATACTACTTTTCCAATATACAACAACTATGACAAAATTCAGATATCAATTTATTTCAGAAAGAGAAGGCCACGAGGATGAAAAGCTCTAACATTATAATGAAAACAAAGTACCTTAATCTCATACCCTCGTAGGCGTTTCATGGTCAAATTCTGGGCTAAAATCTGCAAGAAGGAATGATTTAGGAGATCAGCAACAATTTTTTCTGCTGAACAGATCCATCCTAAATCTCATGATACGATAACAGAACAAGCCAAGGGGTGTTTATTTGAACCTAAGATTTGTATGAAGAGGGCTGGAGTAAGTGGTTCTGACACTGGTATCATTAAATTTTGAGAGAGAAATTTTAGAACTGCATACAAACCAAAATGAAATATTTTGTAGTTTATACACAATAAAACCAATTCCAGAGACGCATGAGCGCCTAGTAAAAGATAGCCAAGCCTCATATTTGAACTTGCAGCTAGCAGAACTTGAAAAGAACAGCCTTGAATATGAGAAACAACATTTATTTTTTATAGTCAACGCCTCAACGGTACTTCTCGCATCCTAATTTTCCTTTCCATGATCTAATCAGCAAGGGAGAACTCTCATAGTCTTCAGCCATTTTTGTCTATATACCTGTATTTGCAGTGATCACTTTACCTTAGCATTCGTTTTTCCTATTTTAGTAACAATCATAGTTTTGCTTGTTTCCAGGTAAAATAAGCAAACCATGGTACAGGACAAAGTCTGGAGTAAAAAAATGAAAATTTGTGTGGCGAGGCTATAATTCTTTCATTCAGAATTCGTAACTTTTGTGTCTGAAATATAATATGAATAAGGACCATATGATAAGATAAACTAGTAATTTCCAAATCAAAGGTTCACGTCAGATTGAATTTGTGTCCGTTCTCACTTTCAATGACCACCTGTACCTACCCATATTAATGTTATATTACCTCTGATGTAAGTAGAAAAAAAAAGCAGAGTCTGATCAAATTAATGAGACATTCCAGAAATGCAACTAAATTGTAAGATTAGTTTAGTTAGTCAGTAAGGATAAATCCTGATGATTAGTTTAAAGCTTTCTTTTCCTTTAATTTCATGATGTGGTTTCATGGTCCACATGGGACTTTGTTGTATTAATATTCTCCACTAATCTTTCCATTTATTGTCAAATTCAGCAAAAGAAATAAAAAGGGAAAAAACAGAAAAAGAACTAATAATAAGAAGAAAGCTCCGGAAGTACCTTCTTCCGCTCTTGGCGAATAGTTTTCCTTTTACTTTGCTTCATGTCCATCAAAAAGTCATCAAAACTGTGCATGAAATCGAAAATCTATTAGCAATAACAAAGTCCTTCCAATTCATGAATTGTTTTTTATCCACTATTAGCCCAAAATGCAAAAGGATAATGTGCTACACTAAGGTAAAAAATTCCTACATAGTCACTTCTATTGCCCATTCAGCCATTGCACGGAAGAAACGAAAATACCAAAGTGGTTACCTTTTATAGTCATGATTTTTCCAGTGATACTGCATTCCAACTCTCTGCAGAAAACCCTTGTCTTTTAACTTCCTCGCCTCATCTGCTGAGGGGAAAGTGATGTGCAGTGATGAAACCTGAAACTGGGAAGACACCACTATGTTAATATTAACAATGGGGTAACAGAAAAATAAATAATTTCAGCCTGTGAAAGATAATTGTAAGAAATACTAATATATGAACATAATAACAAGGTTTTCATTATAACCACACCCTATATATAGGCATCTTTAAGAGTGTTTTTATTAGAACCTTTTCATATATATGTGTGTGTATATATATAGGCAATGCTAATAATGTTTTTGAAAAATAGATGACATATTTTCTAACAAAACCAAAAGAAATAAATTCAACCAAATAAAAGTGAAATGGATAAGGTGTACTAAAGAGACAGAATGTGCTCCTGATGTATCCTAAACGATAAATGCATTGCAAAAAGAGGGAAAAAGAGAGAAGAAGATCAGTAGATTTGATAGCCACCTTAATTGTCAGCGCCACCAATGAAGAGACTAAAATATCAAAGACCTGATCCCGGTAGCTCGTCTTACGAACTAAGATCCTCGGGCCAGTAACAGGAGTGAAAGGCACACAGCATTGCAACTTCGGATAATATCTCGCTCCACAACTGTAATAGGCATCTGCCCATGAATGATCGAACACATATTCACCGTAAGAATGGCTGCAGCATCGGATAAAACCACACCCAAAACACAAAACATGTAAGAGAAGACTTGTACAGTTACAGCAACTGTTTGCAGAGTGCATGTGGCATGTGTGTGTGAAGAGTTTTACTTTTTAAATGAAAAAAATAGTATAAGATAGAAACCTTTTCAAATACAGTGGAATGACTCCAAGAACATTATCAGAGTCATCCTGTGCAACAATATGCTGGGGAACCCATCCTGTTTCCTGGAAGAGATCGTAATAGTAATTCAATGACGAGGGTAACATTATCCGAAGAGAGGAAAGGTGCACAAATTATAGAGGTAATATTGTCTCATGATTTTCCACCCCTTCCGTACTCTTCTAAATTCAATTGAGTGGGTACCTCTTCAAGAGAACTCTTAGGAGTTAAAAAAATGGTAGTACTAAATATGCTAATATCTGTCAATCTGTCATTATCCAGACCATTCGCCAACCAAAAGAAAAGAAGCAAAGTAATGGACAAAATCATGTACATGTATGATTAGAATCCCTTGTCATCTATAATCGGAAAGATGGTGCGTTAGGATCAACATTGAAATCAATCTTTTTCTCCCCTCACGAGATAAGCAAACATTGCATATCGTTTAGTTTACACATAGATAAGATAAATAAACAGTACGGTAGCGTTTACTTTGCATGATTGGATGGATTGATAAAAATAATCCAAGCTAATCTATTGTTTACTTTGATGGATAAATGGTGGATTGCTCAATTTTGCACTAGTTTTACAATCTTATCCTTCAAATACACAATCCTATGTTTTATCAATCTAGCTTATCACTAAAAGTAAACGCTACCTACGTATACTAAAGTTATTTTACGTGTTAAATAAGAAACAACAAATAAATGGCAAGCTAATGCCAGAGGAAATGAACATGCTAACCTTCACCGCACAGCCAGTCTCCTCTAGGCTGGAAAGGAAACCATGGGTAAGAAATGGATTAAATTTCTCCGTACCTGCAGCATCAAGACTGCAAGCATCCCACTCTTGAGGTAAAATCTCCGAGATGGATGAAACCACTCGAACAGATAGCTTTTTGTCCTTGTCAAAATTAGTTCTATTCCCCTATTATAGAAGAAGATAGTACAGATTGAACATTATCATCACAAATTTGGCAGATCAAACAGTAACATATTGAAGGAAGACAAAAGCAAACACCTCCAGCCCTAATTCTGACAAGCTGAAGTCTCCAAGGGATAGTTCCAGTTTGGTGGGCTCAACAGCCTTCTTTGGTCCCCAAAATATGGCTTTTATGCTAAATCCACCGACATCTAAATTCGGGATACGCCTTCTGCATAAAGTTTTCCTCTGGGTAAAGAGAGAATTAGATATGCATTATACCAAGCAGAAAAACCTACACACTAAAACACGATTAGTCTATGTTATGATGAAAGAAATCAGCAAAAGACGATGGCATATAAATATAACACCAATTGCAGGCCATAGTCTAGTTTGCTAGAATTAAATGGTGCTTCATAGTTCATATGGTAAGCCACGACCACGAGCAAGTCAGGCTCAACAGCATGCTCGTTTTTCCTATTAAGCCAAATATTTCTTTAAGATCAACAATGAAAAACCTAACTTACACACTAAACCTTTTCCACAGTAATTGCTTCTCTAAAACTAGAAGGAAGATACTGAGAATGCAAGAAAAACTGATATCTGAAACTTTTTTATTAGTACTATTTTTAAGGGAAAATAATATGGGAGAACTAAGAAAGATATATTCCGTCAAATGTAAAGCATGACAAAAATATAAAAAGTGGATGGCAACTTTGAGAGAACAACTACAATGGGATGTCCTAGTGATATTTTGCTAAAATGGTATCATGATAAAACCATGCAAAAAGTACTACAATTCCCATTTAAGAAAACTTCATAAATGAAGTACTGGTTGCTAATCCAATATTGAGATGGGAAAAAACAAGCTGATTGTATTGGTATAATGAAATTCAACAGTTTGCATATAGCCCAACAAATACATTTTTACTCCTAAAGAATGAAAATATCTCGTAAATTGAATTTGAGCTGCATCTCCACAGCCTTTTCTAGCTGACTTCATATTCAACATGACTTCTTTCATAAGAAGTCTGAAGCAGAATTTTCACATTTGCAGCTTAACATTATTTGCATTGAAGTCCAATTAGACAATCTGAGACTGGTGCTCATCGAGGCAGTGAGCACACAATTTGCTTTACCCCCTTCACCCTAAACACTAGAAATAACGATTCAAAGTTTTGGGCGGAAAATTCGCGGAGTAACAAAATCAATACTCGAAAGCTTTAGCTGGTTAAAAACTAAGTGAGGGAAAAAAAACATAAATTCGAACAAAAAGGATTTCAGTAGACAAATCAGGAGCAGCTTACGAGGGCATGGCCCAGAAATGGAGGAGAAGGAGCCACGGCGACAGCCATGGCAATTGGCATCACTAAAAGGATCAGATTTTTAGTGTTTCTCTTTGGCTCTCTCTCTCTCAAATTTCGTTTTCTGTTACTACTATATACTATCAGACTACTGCCACTTCAAATCTAACGTTTCCATCGTTAAAAAGAAAAAGAATGTAGAAAAAAATCCAGTGTTTCAAAATTAGGCACGTCAAACATGTCACTTAATTAGATTAATTGGATCGTTACTTCATCGGTCCATAAAAAGAAACTCAATGATTCGTTAATGTTTGGACTTTTCATATAAATTACGTTTATGAGTTAGGTTTCCGTAAAATAATTTTATTCTATTAACTGTAAATGAAGTGTGGGTCAGGAAAAAAACCTGTAAACAAAGTATAACTATTAATAAGTTTACTAATAAAATAACCAATTTACTATAGGAAAGAAAAATTATACTTCTTAAACATGATATTAATATTTTATATAGTAAATATCATAGTCAGATCTATCATACCTACATAGAACATATTTCATGAAAAACAATTTAAATCTTCAATTTTGTTTTAGTATCCTTGATTTGGTCAATCTGCAGGTTTTGTCTATCTTCGTGGGAAAGATGGGGTTACTTTGAAAGAATGCTGATGGTTGTGCTTCTCCTTAATGCGGTTCTTGGCTCTATAATATTCCGAGCCATCGTGTGTGTTTTAAGAAAAATTGTTTCTTTGCAACATAAGTTCTTGTCGGGGTTAAGGACTTGGTGGTTTTTAATAAGTTTGGTTTAGGTGGTCAAGGCTTGTCATTTTGTAAAGGGAGGTGTTGCTTTTAATCCTTGGGAAGCGAGGAGTAGTGTTAGTCGGAGGGGATATCTTGTCGTGTCTTGTGGATATGATGGGAGATTGGTCTCAAGAGAGTATTAGAAAAGAGATAGGCAATCGGGTTGATATAGATTTTTGGGGAGAAGTGTGGGTGGGAAGCGATCCTTTGGAAGTTATTTTTCATAGGTTATATAGTTTTGAGTCTTGATAAAAATATTTAGGAGTTTTGAGTTGACAATAGGTGGCAATGAAGGCTGAGGTGGAGAAGGGGTCTCAGGGAGTGGGAATCTAATCTTCTTGATGATTTTATGTTCGTAATTAACAGGGTCGGTCTCTCTACCGAAAAAGAAGATGTATGGAGATGGGTAGCAAGGCGGGAACAAGTTACTGTGTTAAAGAAGTGTATCAGATTCTTCAAAATCGCACGGTTGGAGAATTTTTCAAGGAAGAGTGTCGACTGCATTCGAGTTGGCAAAGAGGAGCGGGCTGCCCTCGAACTCCTCGACGAGTTGCTTAATTTGTTCAACGGCTTCAGAGGAGGTCGCGCACCTATTCTTTCTTTTTCCCGAGGTGTCGCTGGTGTGGAGGGAGATGTTGGGGTGGATCGGTGTGCAAGCTGCCCTTTCAAGCAATCCCTCTGTTAATTTTCAACAATTTTGCAACCTATGCTACAACAAAAGCGGAAGGAGATGTCTTGCAAGTATCTGGATCTGCGTGGTTTGGATTGTTTGGAATTAAAGAAACGAGATTTTATTCAAGGAAGGCGTATGGAATCGGGAGAGAAAAATAGCATATATCAAAGCTACTTCTAAGAGTTGGGTTTCATGGAAAAAAAAAATGTGAACGGAGTCGCTGATTTTCAATCCTGGAGAGTGCACCCCGGGAGCTATCTTCGCTAGTTCGTCGTGTCATTGGGTCTCTCTTGTGTGTTCTGGTCTCGTCTTTCATCTTATCTGTACCATCTTCTTTTGTTTTTTCTCTTGCATTTTCTGGGTAACCCTCTTACTCTCATTTCTTAATAATATTTTTTCCTACCTTCAAAAAAAATATCGGCTTATTTATTTGGAGTAGAGTTTTATCTACAGTCTGGGTTTTTCATTTATTTCAACACAAGAAATGTCTCCATAAATAGTATAAATTACTTAAATTTCCAAATAGCTTTGTACTCAAATTATAATTTGTTAATAAAGATAAAAATTGATTAAAAATGAACGTTTGTTATTGAGTGATGTTGCCGCCTAGTCTCTCCGCAACTCCAAACAAAAGAGCAAATCAATAAATACAAGAGAGCAAAGAGAACTGAAACCACGGAAACACTACATATTTTTCTTTCTCCAGCCCTAGGGAAACTAAAGTGCACTTGGCAGGGCACATCACATGCTTAGACACAATATCTATTACTTTCTTTGTAAAATACAAAACAGGAAGGATTTTACTCATCCTGCACCAAACATCCATGTCGTATCGGCATCACACGGTAAGGGGTGCACCGTTGTCAGCAGTTGTAAGGTGGAGAATCAGAGTAGCTGCCCTAGGTGCCCTGCCAAATCAAACATCAACTAACTTAAATACCAACAGATTGATATCCATTACAACTTGCAACCCTGCTTGAGCTCCGACAAGGCATACGGAACATCTTGGTAAGATCAAAACTCAAGTCAAATCAATAAACAAAGAGAGCATGATAATAGTGTGCAGGAGGATCACTGATCCAATCCATACTAACCTCCCATGATTTTTAATAAAATGAATCAGCATAGTAAGATCAATGGTTTCTTCTGTTGCCTCTAAAACTTATTAACAAAGATAAAATAGATAATGCTCATAGGTTTTTTCCCTTGAATATAGAAAATGTATAGCTTTACTAAACATCTTATCCCATGAGGCTATAAACTATTCTCTACATGACAATACAGAATGGAAATTTGCATATGCATTTTGAACATCGAAGTGTTTAAGAATGGAATGGTAGGAAATGTAGCTATTAAGCGAGGGAAACCATATGAACTTGGACATACTTAAGCAATAAGATTAGATTACACACACACACACACACACACACACACAGAGCTAGAGAGCTACCATGATTCAGGCGTCGGGTATAGAGAAGCTGAACCGCCGAAACATGACTGAAGCATATCGGTGTTAATCACACCAGGATTGAGCGCAACAACAGCAATTCCAGGAGGCAGTTCCTTCGCAACTGACCTTGTCAAACCCTCCACTGCCCACTTTGAAGCACAATAAGGAGCCACCTAGTATTTTTTTCATAAACTCCCATCCATAAGTAATATTGTCAAAAACAGAGACCTTACATATATTGATATAATTTGACTTCACAAAATTAATGAGTCGAGCTAAGAAATGCACACCTCACCATAAATATCTTATAAAATGCCTACCTCATCATGTGGTTTTTAGATGTTCATTGACATGGAACAGGTTATAAAATAGGATTCGGCCGACATTAAATCATAACAAAGTAGCAATTATCCTTTCAGTTAGCCTCTACGAGTTAACAACTGAAATGACACCTGTACTTCACATACTGAATAACAAAAGGCAGTAGACACACATGCATATGGCCTAGAAACATAAGATCATGGGAAAATATTCATGCAGTAGCCTATATTACCTGTGCAGCAGCAGATCTTCCCCATCCAGATGACATGTTGACAATTATTCCATGCTTGTTCTCAATCATAATTGGAATGAAGTTGCGCAGTACATTTGTGGTACCCTTGATGTTCGTATCAATGACAGTGTCAAACTCATCTTCTGGAACCTCCCATATTTTATTGTTCCTATTTATCGTCCCAGCATTGTTCACTTGGGAAAAAAATATCATGCATTAGTTCACATTGTTTAGAAATACAGGAACCAAACTGAAAACTACACAGGTGATGGGTTCTCATATTGAACACAAAACCCACACTTGTGAAGATCTAAAGTAACAACGCATCAGTTTACTTCTCACATGAAGCAATATAAATCTATGTAGGAGTATGACCTCATATACCTAGAAGAATTTGTTAATCAAAGACACTAAATGAATAAAAATGTCAAGCAAAACAACTAATTCGACAATTGTAATGCTCTGGACGCACCACGCACACATGCAAAAACAAAAGTATAGATTGGAGAACTTAAGTTCTTAATGCACCTTTATTGTACTCCTTCAGCAGGTACTAGAGTCATTTACGAGGGCACGGCCTGAACAATGAAGACAATAATGGTTTTTCTTTCTGGGAGCCATCAAGGTACCTAAACTCAAGTACCAAGATTTAGAAGCATTTTCAACAAAACTAGATTGTTTCCTAATACATACGGTCCAATGGAAATTATACTTAAAGTACTCCAGGATAGTAAATTGTGATTGTGGTCTAAGATACTATATCTAAAAGGTTTTTGCAGGCATGTCCTGGCCACTCGAGTGGTCTATCGGAGAACCCAACCATTTATGCCCTCTCCTAACTGGACTCTGAAGTGTTATACTTTTATCTGAGGTATGCTTACAACTTGCAGTTGCAGGTATAAAATACATGCTGTGCAGAAGCATAAAAACATGACTTTTCAATAGCATTCTGTAAAAAACCACCACTCTACCAGACGAGACAGCACTAGGCTAGCCACCACGACATGCTGCCAACAAACATCAGCACCATGACAGTATTCAAGATACATTACAAAAGCTGATAGAAAAGCATCATAAAATAAAGTAAAAGAAGAAACTCATCCAGAAACAAGAGAAAATATCATAAAAACATAACCATTTCCACAACAGACTACTTAAAGCATCTTCTCGATATAAAACAAACAATATTCGTGAATCGTGACGCATCAACAAAAATGGTTAATGCCTCAACATACCAATAATATCTGGAATAGCCTTCTTCTCGACGACGGCGCGCGCCAACTCCTCAACACTACGATTAGACCTCTAATTAAACAGCAATTACAGAATTAAAGAAAAGAAAGAAGTTACCGATGACAGCAAATAAGCAAATTAGAGAAATGGAGGAGCATCATAGTAGTGAAGGAATTACCACGTCAACATTCATGACGATGTGCTTGGTAGCGTTGGTCCCGCCGTCAGAGGCGGAAGCGAGGTCAGACTGGAGAGCTGAGAGCTTTTCGGGCGAGCGGGAGCAGCCGATGACGGTGTGGCCGCGCTTGGCCAGTTCCAATGCTAGGGCTTTGCCGAGGCCGCGGCTAACCCCCGTAATCAGCACAGTCTTGAGATTAGTGGGGGTGGCGCCTGCTACGATGCTCATGGCGGTGGGCGGTAGAGGTGTGGTCATGCCGCTTCAACCGCTCTGCTTTATTAGTCTCTTCCAGAATTAGGGAGTGGTTGGGTAAGAAGCAATGTCCCGCACATATATAAAATTGCGATTCAAATTTTGTTTCTTGGGGTTTTAAAATTTCTGTATTAAAATCCTTCTTGTGTTTGGCGAGTTCTGTTAGGCTAGTGAAAAATAAAGGTTAAATAATTAAACATATTCTAAATTCTAAATTGTTACCCTTTTGGTAATTTTCTCATAATCTTTGATTTAACATAATAACATCCCAAATTATGAAACGTATGCAAATTAAATAAATCTTAAATATATGAAAAGAAGAATATAAATAGTTTGTGATATGGACTATTGAGTTAAATAAATACTCCCTCCGTCCCGCTTAAATTGACACTCACGTTTTGACACACGGATTAAGAAAGTGTTTGTTGTAGTAAAAGAATAACGTGAATCCACTTTTTCATGTGTTAATTAATTGCTTTTTTGGGATTGTGTCAATTCAAGTGAGACAACCCAAAACTAAAAGAGTATCAATTTAAATGGGAAGGGGAGAGTACTAAATATTACTCTCTCCGATCTCTTTGTATTGTCCACTTTTGGGCACACAATTTTAAAAAATAATTAGTAAAAAGAATTGTATGATTAAAAATTAAAGTAGAATTTTCATTTATGAAATGGACCAATGCAAAAAAATCAATTCAATATGAAAATGTGGCCAATACAAAGAGACCGGAGGGAGAACATTTAAGTCATTTATTTCATATTTTAGTAAGATAAGTGAACAAAATAAATAAATGAATTTTTTTTAAGGAAGTGAAAATTGATTTAATACATGCAACTATTAACTATAAGTCTAATCACTGATACTGTTGCATTGGTAATGGGCCTCGTCAAAATTGTTTGTGCTACGCAGAATCTCCTTGGTCAGCCTCCCAGCGGCCTCTATCATCATCACTACTACTTTCTCTTTTCCTTTCTGATTTCTCTTTATGAACGGGAAATTGTCTCTCAGATTCACCCCTTTCCGCTCTCTGTCTCTCTTTTCTGCACTGGTATTTAGAAGAACCTCTGATGCTTTCATTGTCATAATCACCTTCTCCATTCCCTCTATCCCTATTATCCCAATTGCTGGAACTCTTCCGCCGTATTTTCTTTCCATCTTCAAATTTCTCAGAACCATCAGACCTTGGAGATTCCTCTCCGGGTATCTGTCTCTCCCCATCAGAGCAGTCACAGTTGATTGTAGGCGATGTAGACATTTTCTTCTGCTTTCCTGGACCCTTACCCTTAGCCTTATCCCTCCCGCTTTCAATCCGCTTGGAACCATCACCACGACACTGCTTCTCCCTGTGCCTTCTGCTTCTCGGACGTTCATGGCAGTAAGAGTCCAGGTCATTCTCATGCATATTTTCATCAGGATCAGTTTCATGGATGTTTATTTCATTGCTTCTGACACACCGAGATTCCAGCTTTCTTTTCCTGCAAGCTGGCGAGAGATTTGAGCTATAGTTGTGCCTAGCCCCATCTTTGTCTGACCAATATCTGTTGGAATCATGATCAATTGATGCACTCCTGCGCTGTTGCTTCTCCCTAGGGTTCGTTATAACATGCTGTTCGTAATCATCTTTCTCTGAATGTTTTCTATCTGCACTCCTATGATGCCTCCGAGGTTCACTGCTCCGTAAATCATCATCGGAGTAATTTCTTGAACTGCTTGAGAACTCAGTTTTCCTTGACAGAGATCTATCAGAGCTGTACCTGAGATGAAAATTTGCACAGGAAGAGATAAAATCGTAAAACTTCGCCCAAACATCAGTTAAATTGCCACAAAAATAAGCAATGAAATAAACATCATCTTTGACATAGAGGTTTAAAGAACAAATAGATAATTATAGACAGATCTCTTTTACAAATTACAAGCATTTAAATTTGTAAAAGTGATTCTCCTGAGACTATGTTCTTCAGAGCTGACACATAATCAAACCCACCCACAGATGAACGAAACAAAATCAAGATTAAAAACAGATTACGTGTAGCTAATTATAAGTTCAGGAATACCTGATCATTCTCGGGCTTCCTTGCTCAGTCTTGTTGTGATGACCCAATTCATCAGGATGACCAAACAAAGCTGCCATCTCTTTTACCCAATATTTTGGAGGAGGTTTATCCCAATCAGCCCATTCATAGTCTCCACCAGGATTCCTAAAGCAATGAATAAAGTTGCAGGCGGTTCCACGAGAACAGTTCTGGGAGGAAACGCAGATATCATGCATGATTCCAGGTTATTCAGCACATACACAATGAAATAAGGGTCTTAAACAATCATATAACATTACCTTAAGTTTAGATTTCATAAACTCTCCACATATAGCAACTCTCCACCTAGTTATCCCCACAAACTCGCATTGAAGCTGTCATACCAAATAGGCAAATAAGAGAACTAATATGACAACATATACATCCAACAGACTACACTTTGTGGCATACACAGAACTTAGAGGAGACATGCACAAGACAGCAGCCAAAACCACAAACTACTAACTAACATATTTTAAAGGGGTCAAGAAGTCAGACATGAAAAAAATCTGAGGAAAAATAAGACAATGAATTATTGCTCTGAATCTGATCATCCAATAATATAATGTTATTTTCTGTTGTAAATTACGATCATAAAACTGTTGCTTTAACAAAACAATGAAAGACTCATAGCACAACATAGGCAATAATATAAGGATGATTCATTCCAGATCCATTTCAATTGTCTTTTCATGTCTAAAACTAAAATATTTCATGACAGCATTAAATCCAGGTAGCAGTAAGGTACCCCATATTTCATATTGTCACACATATATCCTGGTTATAATTTAAAAAGAATGACTTTATGAAGGAAGACATTCTGGCATTGGATCAGAGTGCAACCATATGTAGTGAAGAAAATATAGACAGATACAATGAAAGTCAATTAGGAAAGACTATGATAATGTTTAAATATGTAATGGACACACTATGCATTAGCTCATTTCATGTTGCATAACAAACTTTTTCCCCTTAAAAGTTAATCTGCAGCATCTCCTTCTAAAGTTAAAACTACTAACCCTTTTTGTTTTTCAGTTCGATCTTCTTTTTCATGTATAGCATGGGTCTACTCATGGAACAAGTTTTCACTGATATCTTTCTGCTCTGTTAGAGATGCCATTCAAAAGATTATTGATTTTGAATTTAATGGTAAAGTTGATAAAGAGTTTAGGTATTTTCTTCACCTGGCTTCACTAATAGACACTTTGTTCTTTAACCATAATTTCCATGAACGGAAAGTATTAACTACATGGTGTGGATGTCTTTCACATTAGCAATAAATACTTGAGACGGTTTAGACTTCCATACAGAATATTTTTCAGTTAGCTATAATTTGGCTGAACACTTTTTTCATTGTTTTTGTTTTATGAATTTTTTATATTTTATGGTGAGTATAGATACGACATGTTCTGCACTCAAGATTTTTTTATTTTTTTATTTTATCTACCAATTGAGCTACATCCCCTGTTCTGCACTCAAGCTACCAAGCTCTATTTACAATACTCTTAAGCATTCTTCCCCACAACAAAACTTTCTATTCCACAGTCTTCTACAGCAGAAAGAAATTACATAATCTGTCTGCACTATTTGTCATGGAGTCTCCTTAATTATCAGCTATGGAAAGCAATAACGTGACCCATAAACCCTGAATATCATAATATAACTAAACTAAAAGGATTTACCTGTTTTCCTGCAAAGTAACGACCATTTACTGATTGATAAGACAGCACGGCAGAATCCAAAGACTTATAGTGAACATACACGTTTCCTCGCAAATGAGATGAACCGTTTCTGCACACCTGAGACATAGGTATTTAATAGCAAACTGGGGATGAGATGCAAGCAAGAAGAATCACTTGTTACATCTTACTACTTTGCAATTATGGTTCCATAGATAAAGCATGGGAAATGAACATCCATGTTTTAAGATTAATGGTGGCTACTGATCCAAAACAAAAGGAAAGATACATGTGCTTTACAACAGTGAGTTTTTTATTATCTCAGCTGGAACAGATTCTAGCACCACAAAAAATAATGACATGGAATTAATTAATTTAACACATTAAGCAGAACATCATCGTAACAACTTATGTCTTTCGTTTGCAACTGTTGGAGTTCCAAAATAATGAAAGCAAACATTATATTCGACACAAAATACACAACTCAAATACATAACTGTGAAGGACTAATAAATACCTTGAAATTTATAATCTCCCCGAATTTCAAAAATTCTGTATGTACATCCTCATAGAACTCTTCATAAGCACGTTCAACCTCTTCGTCTGTGTACTGGCATAAACAAAGAGATAGGACAAAGGTTGATCATAGAAAAAAGTTGAAAATGGACAAGATTAGGAGTGCCAGCAACACAAACACACAAGCTAACCCAGAACATAGAACAATAAAATACTTTTTCTTTTCTTTTTTTTAGCTGTGGGAAAGGGGGATTAATAGGGATAAAAATCTGATACCTCTCCCTTATACACTGGGAGGTCCACCACTAGGGTCTCCCAAAGGGACGAGAACAGTAAAATGCTACAAGTGTCAAAAACTACTCATCAAAACATTCTGCATTCTCACACTGACATGTTGAGAAAGAATAGTGCATACTGAATGCGTGCTCCATGCTCAAAACTATATCATCTGCACCTAAACCCAAACCCAAACCATGATTTATTTCCTACACAAAATTGTATAAAAGATCCATATCCTTGATACAAACCCAAATCACCAAGTCAAACCTGCAATTTCGGGGGGTGGAGGCAGGCTACATGTTGTCTTAAGTGAATAACCAGTATATATTACTCCTAGATTAATATCTTATCCTATTGTCCTTGTCCACAGTATACAATAGTTGAGTGAAACCATAAAGTAAATATTGGGAGCAGGAAAGCCTTATTTCCCAAGAACAGCTTATGGACCATTCTGAAGATAAATGAATCTGTCTTTACTACCAAAGGTTGGACAAAGTTTAAAAAATCACTTCTTTTACATATTATTCATCAACAGATTCCAGTAGTCAATAATGACCACAGCAGTTCAGTTGTTGTTGGACAAATGTATACTTGTCAAGATTGTAGACTCATGGCACAGCAGCAACAGCAACGTTATTTTGTTATAGAGCATGCAGCAGTTTGATTTGAGAGCATATAAAAATTCCTTGAATAGCCACAGAGCACAGACATAGCATATCCATTTCTTACAAGTTCTTGTAGCATACATATATTATGCATGCCAAAGCACAACGCATAGAAGCAGCAAGATGTTAAAGCAACTAGCTTGAACATTCACAAAATTTAGTTTAACAGCATGATTACATTAATTATTGCCATTATCATACAGCAGGACAGATGATGGAATGGAGTGGTCATTCCTACCACCACTCCATTTCTTTGTTTGGTATGATTATTTCTTAGGAATTATCATTCTATTTGCAATCACCATTTCTGCTAGGTTAGGCTTAGTCATTCCTTCCTCAACCCATGGTAGTCATTCCATTCATACCTTCATTTTACATTTTTACTCCCCCCTCATTCTATTCTATCACACCAAACACCTCCTACAGGTAAAGGAGATCCTCAAATAGACATTCAATTGAAGTTAAAACCTAAAACTCATAACATAGTCCCCAAACAACCTCAATGAATGTTCAATCATGATGTCTTTTCTTTTCACAATCCTTAAACATTTGAATTTGAAAACTCTTCAAGATGATACATGATGAAATTGTCATGAGTGAGCAATGATATAATAAGTAATCATTATGTTTTATTTTGCACAAAAGTCTTAAGACTTTTTGCTCAGGCAAACACGAAGCCTCGATTTAAATGTCAAGGTGGACATTCGCTACATAGCAACATACAATAAGTAGTGACATACAAAGCAACAGGCTATTTATACACTTACAGTGACAGGCAGGATGACATAACTCGTCTATGATGCATGCAGATAGGATCTGGAAGTTTTCACAAATACCAAACCTTAAGAGGTAACACCTATTGCAGGAAGATCCCCAACATCCAGGACTCAGAAGCTCCTATCTACTAGTTAAGGAACTCAAAATATTATTGTCAAAAAAACCATAAAATAAGGAACCAAAAACATAAGATCATGACTACTTGCTGAAATTATCAGGACCAAATAAATGCATATTCTCTTTCCAGCCAATTAGCCATACCAGATGCGATTTCACATCAGCACAAGAATATAAGAAAAGAATGCTTAAAATGGGATGGCTGGAACATACAGCTATTAGAAAATAAGAAGCTAACTACAACACCTTGGTGTACATCAGAGCTGATCATCGCAGAGCACATCAAACACATGCACTCAGACACACGCATACATTTAAGCTTGTAACCACGTACTTTCCTCTTACAGAAAGGCAATCTGATTAATAAAATACAAAAAGTACTTTGTCTATAAATTTGGAATGCTGAACAATATGCAACGTCATATTTGAAGGGATTAAAGTAGTGGGTAGTACAACCTACAAAATCAGAATTTGCATTCCTCAACAAGATGAGCAAGTCTATATTCATCTCTGATATCACAATGTTAACAGCTAAGCATTGTTTTAACACTTTCTTAGTTTTCAGAGATTAGTATCCTCCTCTTCATTTAAGAGAAGACAAAAGAATATTTTGCCCAAGAATGGCAAAGAACTGGTTGATGATTGGTAATAGAGATGAAAAACATTTTGTAACTTTAAATCTTTTTCTCTGACAAATAAAGCCAAAATGCTTTTGAACTTCTTCCAATAGTTAGTCAAGATAAAGGTCTCAGTTAAAGTAGCCATGAAACAGAACCACATAACCAAGAACTCATGATTGTGTGCAAATGTTAACAATATAGATCAGGATACTAGAGTCGCATGAAGACCCAATTAACAGACCTCAAGACCCTCATCCTGCTCCCAAGCTAGGCCAGGCCCACTGTACATATTCTTGATGAGCAAAGTGCAGGATTTGTCAGGGTAGAAGTGAATTCTGCTACAACGTGAACCAAACCTACACGCCCCTGTTTTGAGGTGGAAAGGACAATGAGCTTTATCCTGTCAAATAAATAGCCAAAAGATGAGATGTAGCTTTCCATAAAGGCAAAGGCGAGTAAAAGGACTCCTACTTTCTCGAGGTATCAGTAACAGAACTAGTATGTCCTAACTACTAATGATCCATAAGAGTAGACCTACTCTAAGAGAGAGAGGATCGCTAACTATACCTGCTCTGTTCCAAAGTTGGGAGTCTCTTGAGCAACAGTATCTAGAAGCTGTTGAGCTGTTTTATGGCCAGCAAAAGCTTCTGACTGAGGAGGAAGAGGGTTTGATGTGGGCATGTTAGGATCCTACACATTATTGAATTTCAAAGTTCAGCTGATTCAGGCCAATGAATGACTATAATAGTATAATGTAAATCATTCAAGCAATCAAATGCAGAAAGCAAGTAAAACCTCTTTCATTATCTGTTGGTCAGTATCTTTCTTTTTCACCCTTATTTTTTTCTTCCTGACAATAATCTCATTGCCCTGCCAAATAATTTCAGAAGGACCTTCTTCCACATACTCCCAACCATCATCATTCACTTCATTCTCGTGTCCAACCTGTAAGAGTGGCTCATATAAATTTCAATACAGTCCAATGATTAAATTTATAAAAGCAGCGATAAAAATTTAAAAAAAAAAAAAAAAGGTAGTAGCAACAACAACTAGCAGTTACACCACTCCTGTGATGCTAGATTGAAAAAGAAACAGGGTGGATCCAGACTGGAAAACCCGTCTAACATAATAGCAGGAACTGAAACTACTTCATGAAATCCCAAACGAAGTAAACAGATATCCACAACTTCCCACAGTAAAAAAAATGATATAGTCAACTCTACATAAGTCCGGATCCCTGTTTAACACCCAAAAACATATACAAGCACCAAAAACTTTAGAAGTCTTGTTTCAGCATTAGCATCTTGCCGCTCACAAGTGCGTGATTTATCTCATTCAGCATATCAAACATATATTTTATAAGTTACAGGAACTACAGCATGGTTTAGAACATAATTACAATAAGACTTACAACTAAACAGGCTGTTCAAAGTATGCATTCAATTAACATGTGCTCTAAATTACACGGATATATATAAATGTTTACAGTTCACACTCACCTGATTTTGTTTTGATAGAACTTCTGCTTCCTCAGCTCTCCGCCTCCTCTCCTCCTCTTCCTTTTCCTGGAGAGCTTTCTTTCTCTCCCACTCTTCAAGAATCTTCCTCTCCATCTCCTCGAAGTGTCTCCTTTCCTGTTCGGCTCTCAACCTCTCCTGCTCCTCCTCGGCTTGGAGGCGCCGCTGCTCCTCGGGATCATTGAGGCGAACTTCCTCCTCTCGGCGCGCCATCTCCGCTATTTCTTTCCTCTTGTTCTTCCTCTTCTCCCTCTTCGCTGCCTTCCGCCGCTCCTTCCGCTTACCGGCGGCGCATTCCACCGCCTCCGTAACAGTATGATTGGTATTACCAGCATATTCTTCTGTCATGAGTTTTGGCTCAGACATCGTTAGGGATTTCTATCTCATCGATCGCTAGAAATTGTAGGCTTCCTGAGTCCCGACTCCTGACTGACTTCCTAAGTTAGATTTAATTGGGGAACTAGCAAAGCAAATTGAATTTTGCATAAATAAGCCGCTTGCTCAAGTCGTGGTTATCTTTTGATTATTATACTCAAGTAATTTCGCATAACCTGCATAACACTATTATAAAAAAAAATCTCCGGTTTTTTAAGACAATTTCTTCGAAAATATTAATCAAAATTACTTTAATTTTAAATATAAAATCTGTAAATTAAATCGCGAGCTATATTGTGTTTTGTAATTGGAATTAATTTTGAAAGTTGCAAAAGTTGCAATTGAATACATGAATCGTTATTTTTTCATATAGTTCAAGCTATGTTTCCACAACCGAAAGTTTTACAATAACACTAAGGGCCACTTTGGTAGGCCTTCAAAGGGCATAATAATAAAATTATATGTTGTTTTTGCCTCATTCGGTAGGCCAACTGATTATATGGAAAGCCCGGTCAATAAGTGCGGCCCATACGTATTTTCACTGTTCCGCCTTGAATACAAATCAGAGCTCGCCCCTCCGATAAGATTATTTGAGTGAAACAGTTCTCTACTTTTTCCGAATTTTGTTGTCAGATTTAAGATTTTAGTGCGTTACTTTTAAATAAAAAAATCTCAATCGAAGAGTCTCCTACATTTGTGAAGTCTCTATGAACAGATTGGAGGGTTTTATTCAAGATAAACTTTTGGGCAAACATAAAATTTCGTTTGGGCAAATGCAGAAATTTTTTCTGATCCGATTATTTTTGGGCAAACGCAAAATCGAAGAAGACTTGAGGATTGAGATGATAAGCAATGAGCTAGAGACAATGAGAGTGTTTTGTAAAAGATTAAATTTGCTTATGGAGTTTTGTTCTGTTAATTTTCCTTTTCAATTTGTAAGCATAATCGAGTTTCGATTTCCTAATACGGAGTTCTATTCTGATTTGTTTCAATGTATGTAGAAAATAGAACTCAAGAGTCTAAAATGAAAGAGGGAGAGTTTGTCGGTGTCTTTTTAGTTTCTTGTTGTGATGAGATTGTGATTGCAGGCCAAAGAAGTGTGTGTATGTGTGTTTAGTTTGCTTGTATTTTGATAAAATAGTGATTGTGTCCGTGTGTTTAGTTTGCTTGTGTTTGAGGGAGGGAGTGAAATGTGTGTATGAGTGTTTAGTTTGCTAAAATAGTGATTGCATGCCAAATAAGTAGAATGTATCTATGTGTGTTTAGTTGCTTGTGTTTGATAAAATAGTGATAAAATGGAATTGTGATTGCAGGGACCTCGGTTTCAGAGGCAATAGGCAGAAGACAAGAATGATGTGGTTGATCGATAAACTCGTGAGTCATGCTCGTTTATATGATGATTCACAGGGCATAGAGAAGTTCAGGGAGGAAGTGGTGAAGAGAATGTCGGAGGCGAATTTGGAACGAGCCTCGAGCGAAGATCTCGTCGATAGCCAATCGGAGAGAAGGGACTATTTCCGCGAGAATCCTCGAAAGCAAGAAGGATACAGCTTCATCGGCATCCATATTTCCGTTGGGATAACACGTTTCAAGAAGGATAAATTAGGAATATCAAATTATAGAAGAGGATAATTTTGTAATTTCATAATCAAAGATTATATAAAAAGGGGTTTCTACCAAACGATTAATTAATTTTATCTGTTGTTTTCTATGGCCTACGATACGAAACACAAGTAAATAATAGGAAATATCTCCTTTTCCATGTTTCCCTATATTATTTTATCCATACTTTATTTTTTCATGCTAACCTACCAAAAATGCCCTAATTAAATTAGTGTAGACGAAAAAAATATCTTGTAGAATGTCACGTTTAATTAATTGAACCATATTATCATTTAAACAACTACGCTCATTTGTAAATTCACCCAAAAGTGCAGGCAAGTAAAGAAATTATATATTAGGTGGGTTTGTAAATGAGGAGTGATTGCTTAAAATGATCTAAATAATTCGACATGACTTTATATGGTAGTACTTTTTAGTTCACGTCGTTTTAATCAGTGTCATGTATAACTTTTTGATTGGTGGAAACAAAGCTTGACTTTTAACTCTATAAATTAATTAATACGTAATTTATATGAAATATTTAATTACCAACTTTCGAAAATATATTATTTCAATTACAAAATGGCATATAATTTGTTATTTGACTTATATTTTCCCCAAAAGATATACTGAAATAGTTTTCACTCAAAGGCAATACTATTATTCCCTGAATAAAAGCATATACTATTGGGCCGGTCCGAGAAAACACCTGGGCTTATGTAATGGTGATGGACCATCATCATATTTTCTGTGATGTTCGTATTGGGTCTATTGGCGGATTTTTGTAATGAATTACTATTTCATTTGAAGATAGACGGATTTTAGAGTGAGTATTCGGTTACTTGGTCGGTTATGGACTTATGGGCAAAATCATACTCGAGCCGACTACGCAATTTTTTGGGGGAAAAAGCAATTAAATTGAACCAAAATTATCTTGATAACCTAACTATTCCGGTTAAACCGAATTCATAAAAAGTTATTTAGTTTAAATTTTAATTTTTTTACCAAACTTGATTTTTTTAATCAACAATTTATAAAATTACAACAAACACATACAAAAAATTTAAAGACTAACAAATAAATACTCCATCTGTCTAATTAATCTTGTCCCGTGTTTTTCATTGGGCCGTTCCATTCATATTGTCACGCTTTCTTTTTTGGCAAAATGTTACATACAAAAAACATGTGGACCCTAGGTAAGTTACACCACCCATACTCATGAATTTTGTTTTCTTAATCTCTTTGGCGCAAAGAAATGGGACAAGATCAATTTTGTTTTCTGGATCTTTTTGCCGAAAAAGTGGACAAGATCAATGGGATGTGAGAGAAATAAAGTTTGTAAGAAACTAATAGTAATAGAAGTGAATATAAATTTAAATTATAATACATAAATATTTTGGTCGATGATTATTATCAATAACTGGTCAAACTCAAATAAATAACCGAATTTTTCAATATGTTAAATCTTGTGTCTAGTTTGAAACCCATATACATTGAGCAAGAGAAATTGGACAGTGAATATTAAATTAGCCGAATCATATTGCTTTAAACATAGACAGTCACAGTGAAGAGCAAGACTATCATATTTCCACTTGGCACGCATAAAAAGAAACTAAAAATAGGCATCAAACTCATACAGAAAGGAAAAAAGAAAAGGAGAGGGAGAGGGAGAGGGTATTTGAATTGTTGAATCTTGAATTGAATATATAGCAGTAGCAGCACCTGTAACGTAAAACCACTGAAATAGCTGTAGAGTTCAGTGTGAGGTTGTATATTCCATTTGTTAAAAGAATCTGCAGTGTGTTGTATCTGTACTTGGTTTCTTCTCTTCTGTTCTGTACATTGATTGATGCATAGGCATAGGTGGGTTTACTTGGCATTCTGTTTGAAGGGATCAAACCAGCATTCGTCCTCCTCCACCGCCTTCTTCCATCTACTCGTGAACGCCCTCATTTCAGCATACGACCGTTGTCGGATCTGCACATACATCATCACTGCTTATCCTACTTTCATTTCATGTACTGTATTCCTATTCAAGCGGACAACACTTACCGCTGATCTGTTGCTATGTTTGTCCGATTCCGGTGTCTGCATTACCATTTACCACAACAGGATTAATTATTTTACTTAAACCACAACAGGATGAATTGTTTCTGTTTCAGACCTTGTTGTTGCTGTCTGAAACGCCACCGAGGGTCGGGAGACCCCAGTGAACGACGTACTCCTCATCAACCACGCCAACTTTGACGGTTCGATCACCCTGTAAAGAAGTAAGTAAGATTACCAATCCATTACTAGTTTTTTAGCGGACAATTTACAACTTACCTGTGCACAATATCCCAGCTGCTTATCAAGTCCCCAAGCATGGATCAAATCATTCTGTTAACAAACCATATTCAAATGTAATGACCATTAGCACATGACATTGCACAAATAGCAGTCTTCAACCTAGTGTACCTGAATCATATGCCAAGCACAGCGCCACGCTGTTCTTGAGAACACCGGGGCCATCATTTCCACCCAACTGCGATAACCCAAGTTAATTAACGTGGCACGACTCATCTACATATCTTTGCAAATAAAGGAAGATATTCTCACCCAACACAAGGGGGAGCACTACTATTTCCATCACACCTCCCAGATCCACCGCTGCTCAGCTTATAATATCTCCTACAAGGATTCTAAATATCAATAAAGATTCAATATGTATATGGTTTGTTAAATCGAGAGATTATGTTGATTTTCTAATTCAACCTGTGCACCCTTGATCTCCGGCTACGTATTGTTATGCGATGATGCACCTCAGACTTATGGGGGTCGAGAGCCGGCTGAGAAATTTCAAACCCTTCCTCCTTGACAATATTTAGGTACCTTCCCGGATGAAAATCTTCAACTCCGAGGTCCTCATCCCACAGAAAGATGTAATCGTATTCAGCTACAATGTCCGGATGCAAGAAACGCTTAGCAAACCACCTATGCCACAGTAACACCAAAATCAGAGGAGCACCACATCTATGCAAACAAAAAACTAGGATTACCTACCATTTTGTTTGGTTTGTGGCGGAGACGTGAATGACTGTGTCGCTCCAATCCAAGTCGCGCCACTCATCAACAACACCATCGTAGTGGAAAAGCATCACATCAAACTCTTCTACCAGAAACTGCAAGTTACAAGACTCCATGAGGAAGATCAAAAAAGTTCCACGAGCAAGGATAAATCTGAGGATATATACCTTCTTCACAATTTCCTCCACAAATTTCTTTTGCTTAAACCCGACTGCCATTGCCAACAAACTCGTTCTGCGTTTGGACTTGCTCTGTGATGCCAAAACAGTGCAGTTAGTAAATGTACCAAGAAATGGAAATACACAATCATTGTGGACTACCATACATCATCTGAGAGGGGGCCGGACAAAGGGTACATTTCCAAATTTGAAGTTGCGGAGACAATTCCTTTGGGTAAAGCTTCAGTGCCAACGGGCCTGCATTTGTCCTAAAAGGGAGAATTTCAGTTAGATGCAGCCGTTGTAAGACAAAGGATTAAGGAAGAATACGAAGAAGCGACCAACATTGCACTTGTCAAGCTGCGCATTGTCCTCCGTCTTGTCCACTCTGATACTAAGAATTGGTGATACCTACAAATCACATGTTTGAAGATTGAAACATGGTCAAAAGCTGCACTACTTTGCAATTGATCAGAATTTGTACTAATAGAGTAATATCACAAAATTTACCTCGCACTTGACGTCCTCTGTATATTTCTCGGTGTTATTTAATCCATTCCGACTGGATAACTGCATTGATTAAAAATAAGCATAAAAAATGGAGCCAATCTTCATTCAAAGATATGCAAATTTGAGCAAACAAATAAAAGCTAGTACTTAGTTAATGTCAACTGCAAAAGTGGAAGCTTTAAGCTATGTAATCACTTAAAATTATTATTGCAAAAATCACACTGTCGGAATCTTTAAATTCAACCCAAGCTTGAATATGTAATAATCATGAAATTTATCGAGATTAGAGAAGCCAACATGTTGCTACAGAATGCCTCCTCATTGTCATCATATCTCTAATTCTTTGATCAATAGATAACAAATGACCATCTCTTACACCACAACAAGACTAAATTGGATGATTACACACTTAATACAAGCATTTAGCATTTGAAAGAAAGGACATATATATACCTTTAAAGAATCTCTCCCCAGCCACGCACTGCCAATGAAAAAAGCAGTGGAGATCAAAGACATGGTAATGAAGAGACTGCATATATAGGATCTGGTTTTAGAATCTGATGATAGAGAAACCTGATTATGACCAAAAAAAAAAAAAATATATCAGATATGATAAGAGGTAATAACACACAACAAATGAATATTTCCACCCATTATGCTACAATTAGCTTGCAAAAAAGTAGCTCGATTAGACCATAACATGGAACATAGTTGTCTTCACATCAAAATTTCACCACTTGAACAGCCAGCAGAGAATTTACAGAGCATGCTGAAAGATGACTTTTCATAGACCTGAAATTCTAGTCAATTCTTGATAAGATCACCGACACGGTGTGGAAAATTGGGTGCTAAAACTAGAATCACATAAAGAAAATTACAAAAGTCTTTATCTTGAAAATTATGAGGCAGGAGTTGTAGCTTCCGTTACCGAGCAACCAAAGTGATCACAGGAAACACAGATACAGTGTGGTAAGAAGAGATTAGAGAGAGGGAGAGAGAATCACAGAATTATAGGACTTCATGGTGCATGAAAAAGCTCGGAAAATATTCCAGACAGAAAAGGGCCTTTTTATCGCTTCTTCTTTTGCCGTTAGCCTTTTCAACTAATCACCACAAAGCAACGAGTAGTCTTCTGTAACCTCCGCGCCACCATAAACAACCTCTCCTTCAACGTTTTAAACGCACGCCTATATATATACTCATATACGTATACAAGGCGTATATATATATAAATATATATGTACACGGTTTATGTAAGAGAAGACCGTATCTTTATCGAAAACAAAAACAAAAACATAAAAGTTGGGTGCAGGAGCAGCCAGACCGACGCCAGGTTGAATGTTTGTTTGAGTGTATTTTTTCTTTTTAATAATTTATTTATCTTTTTGGTCGTGGCCGAACGTGGATAATTTAGATTGTTATTGCGGGAAAAGGTTTGTGCGACTCGCCTGTGGGCTTGTGCCACGTGGAGGGGGGTGGGGCCCCTTGATGGTCGTGGATTAGCATGGATTTAATTGTTTAATCATTGGTCTTGTCTTGGATTAGTATTGGGAAAGGTTTTCAATCCTTGAATAGTATTCGTGGGCACGCACGATAGTGATGCGATGTGCTTCTTTCATCCTTTATACTGGTGTTTGATATGGGGATTATTAGAATTATGGAATAAAAATAAAAGTTAAAATGTCTATTTCAACACTCCATCATCAGTATTTAAATAAGTATCTTCCGTTCTTTTTATGCAAATATAAATGTCATGTTTCGGTTCTAATGAAAAATAGAGAAAATTTTATAATATTATTCCTATAAATTATTATAAATTCTTTATTTTTTTTCATTTTTCTATGTAATAATTAGTGATAGAATAAATGAAATTATCCCTCTACCTACTTCTCTACCGACTTGTGCAAAATGATGTCATGTGACACTTATATGAATACGGAGGAAATAATAATTATATGAGGTTGCAAACCACATAAGTTACTAACAAAATAATGCTAGCAAACTGAGATTGACGTTTCTTGATTTATAAAACTCATTTCTTTAAAAAAAATGCTAGCAAATTGAGATACTAATATTTTCTATCAAAATAAATAAAAATAAGTATGAATATTGTAGTTAGAACAAAAATTACACACACACTTATAAATAATTTTGTGATTACTTATCTATTGGATCATAGCCTCATATTGCGTGGAGCATGATTACTTTTTTAGATCGTATATATTTTTTATTGATAGTTGCTACTGTATTCTTTTCTTTTTATTACTGGCTTGCTACTATATTCTTTAATGGAGATACACTTCATATTTCGTGTTATGTATATTATGACACAGAAAGGGTAATTTGGTTGAGGTAGTAAAGGAATTAAAACGGAATCAAAGGATTCTAAAAAAATGGAATCAGGTTTTCCAATTCCTTACTCATGTTTGATTGATATTTTTAATTAATTCTTTTATCTGTTTTTTAATAATGGATTCAGAGATTTGAAAGTTGTCCGTTCTTCACAATTTACTTGAAATTTAAATTCCTTCATATCCTATTATCCTTAACTCTTTATCCACTACCACATACCACATGCATCCTTCACCATTCACCACCACTCTATGCACTATGCAGAAACGTTTCACAAAGGTCGTGCTAGAAAATATGGATTCATGCATGATAAATTAAGAACAAAATTCATATATAAATTAAAATGAACAAATTAATATTGGTAATTAAGCTTGATCTTTTATATATATGGACATATCTACACGCAAACTGCCCGATGCTTGCAGGGTTGTATAGTCGAATCTATTTTATTCAACATCGATTTTAAACCAAAAAATAAATTTTACAATATAAAATTAAATGAAATGTTTCAATTTAAACTAAAAACTACAACATCGAACTAAAATCAAATTTTAAAATATTGCAGAAAGAGAAAATCAGTCCAAAATCAAATATAAAAGGTTGATCAATTTTGAATTATAAGTGGATTATGATCTTATTACATACGTACAAACAATTTATTAATTATTGATTCTTTAACACATTCACGATATGTTATTTACCTATTGTATAAAAATAAAATTAAATAGTTAATTAATGATTCAATATTGCTGACTAAGTCATCCCAATGAATTGAGCCAAACTGCATATGGTTGCAAACATGCACATGCATGCCCCGAAAAGTCAACTTTAAACAGCTGCAAGTATTATTAATATTTTGAATGATTAACTATATATCGTATTATACACACATAAATTTAATTGTTCTCGCGGAATATAATGGGAGTTGTGAATATGCACACGTAACATGAAGGTGACCCAATATTCCATCCTCTATTATTTATCACTATTTTATTTTTTTGAGATACCTTATATATTATTATTATTATCAATATCAATATCAATATCAATATATAATTTAAATTCCAAATAATTCTTCCACCTAAGCCCACATTTTCCTCTCCACATGCCACATCATTTTTCCTTATTCAAAGTTTTTAAAGCTTTCCTTATTTATAATTTTATGAATAATTTACAAATTATCCTACAAAACCCTCTACAATCTCCTTCTTCGTTTCTTATTCTGGTTCCGCACTACCGCTATATTTTTCCTAAATTTCTGCAAAATGCGTGCACTGTTATTCCGAAAAATATAAAAATATTTAGTTTAATAAATAAATACATCCAATCAAACAACATATTATATTATTAGGGGTTGTATAAATTTTTTAATAATATAATATTGATACCTCATATCGTAAAAGATATCTCAGGCAAATATTTCATATTTATCCCATTTTTCATACCAAACGAACCCTCTAAACGATTAATCATTACAAGAGTCACATCATCCCATAAATTCCTTTCATCTCCCCATCTCTTCTATGCTTATCATGTCATGTTTCCTTAAATATTAATTGATCTTATGTTTAATATGTTTTCTTAAATTACTCTACTCTCTTCATTTCAAATTTTTTTATTTAGATATTTTATATTTATATTATTTTTTTATTAATATTAATAAAAAATATATAAGTATGATATTAATTAGCCCAACTTTTATTTATATCAACTCATAATTGAAAGATCAATATATCAATTACATTTATTATTAATTTGACCAAAAAAATATTCTGATTAAATATAAAAAAATTTATTTATATATTTAATCTTATATCTTATACGATTTATTTTAATTTGACGAGATAGATATTTTAAACTAAATAATGTTTTCCTATAATGATCTCATAATCCTATATTCTTAAATAGAATCACATGAACTTATTGTAAAAAAGTTATGTACAAAGTCCCATTTAAACAGATCGATACGCGCAACATTCACATACTTCGTATATCACATTCAATTAGAGACTTGTCCATAAATATTAGTATAAAATACCAATGACTGAATATATGTAATTTATATCACATTTGATTATAAGAAGTCAATAAATTCACGAAACTTAAAAGGGTTAGCTAGAACGTTGAAGACAAATTTCACTTTGATTAAAGATAATAAAGCATTATTGATGATTCTAAAAATATGTTATTATATGCTCATTAATTTTATTAAAAACAAACAATATAACTACAAACTTAACCACCTAATGATGGCTCCAATGGTATAGTTTTTAGTTCCCAAAATAAATAAACTATTATTGGAGCAAAAAAAACTAGTTCCCAAAAAGAAATTGGGAAACTAGTTCCAAAAAGAAACCAGTTTCTAAAATGAAGGGGGCGCGTGGGCTGGGATGCGTGAAATCACGACTTGCTGTGGTTGGTGCTACTGCACACTCGCTCAAATCTCAGCCGCAACTTTCTTTCTCACTTTTTCAATTTTGTATTTATTTTATGATACACCCAACTTCCCAATTCATTTCTTTCTCTCTCCTTTTTCTATATTTTTTCATTTGGCTACCGGCCGCAACTTTCATTTCTTTCTATCCTTTTTCTATTTATTTATTGTACTTTAATTTAATGTATTTTTCAATCAGAAATGTAATTTTTATTTTAGTAATGTAATCTAATTTTTATTATTATAAATTTAAATATTATTTATAAATATAAAATTAATTTATAATTTGATAATTAAATAGTATTTTT
>JAYJMF010000008.1:2388396-2406096 GCA_036873715.1 Salvia sclarea
TGTGATTTACTTGAATTGCAAATATGTATGACATGAGCGTGGAGAGAGAAATATAAAAGATTAGATAAGAAAGAGAAAAATCCGTAGGATTTAGGAGAGAGAGTGAAGAAAGAGAAAAATATATCAAATCTGGATCAGTGATTTATGAAAGATGAAAGGTATGGATTGATTCTTATTTCTCATTTTAAGAGGTGATGTACAATAATCAACCCTTATATATATATATATATGTATATAGGGAGTGGTTATATGGAAAACCACTCCTAAAATGAGAACTAGAGAACTAATCCTAACCATTGAATAAAAGAAATAAACGGATTAGATCTCCCTTGAAATTGGATGAATTTAACCTTTTGAATATAAGATAATTATTAAGGGTAAAATTGGATATTAAAATAATGTGGCAGCCGTATTTGTCGTGTTTTCCTTAAACACAACCTTTATTCACGAAAGCTATTAGTGAGGAAAGAGAAAATATAATTAAACAAAAAGAAAAGTAACTGTTAGTGTGAAAACTGAAAACTCGGTGCACGCATAAAAAATTAGTGTTCTAACGACGGGAATCTGCAAAAGAGTCTTGAAGAGAACGACTTATTGGCGCGTCAGCTTCTTTCCTACTCATTTTTTCAGCGAATCTAAAGTGCAGGTGCGATTGCGATTCGGTATTTCCCAAAACACTATAAATGCATCTGATTGAATGTTAAACGGTGCATTCTGGTGCGATCGAGAAGAGTATGGTCGGGTGCAGGTCGTTATCATGTTCTGTGCATATTTGCAATGCAGTTTGTGCATGTCGAAACACGTTGCATCAATTCCTCTAAGATGAGCATTGGGTTCAATCAATTCCTCTTAACCTCAATTTACAATTTAGTTGTAAAAATAAAGAACAATGAGAAGTTTAAGATAAATTAGTCATATAAAACCAAAAATATGAAAAATAAAACCATTTTTATCAAAGATTAACGGAGAATTGCAGTGTGGATCGAGAAGAATATGTTCCCGTGCAGGTCTTCTTATAGTTCTGTGCACTTAGAAAATGCATTATGTGCATTTCAAAACAGGTCTGCATTTATACAACTCTGGATGCACTCATGACGAAATTTAATCGCATACTTCAAGTTCTAGCAGCGAGGGAATGAGAACACGATAACAAGTGTTGGAATAAACTTAAAAAACGAAAAAGTTCAAACGAACTAAACCTACGGGGCATTCGTGAGCAACAATGTCGTGGAGAGCGACACCTCTACACTCATCGCCACTGGGCCCATTGCCATTGCCATTATCGAGCTTTAACGAGAAGTCCGACATATAGGTCAACTAGTTAATCGCGGATCAGGCCGCATCGTCGGCCGTCTCTTTGAGCGATCTCGGTCAGTCATCGAAGAAATTGGGCCATCGTTCTTGGCTTTAAATGGGCATTTTAATTATCTCGACTATGGACTCCATATGACTAATTTTATCCAAGAATCAATCAAATTGTATTCATTATCTTCTTTAGCTATCAAATATTAAAATACTTTCGATTGTGATTATGGTAGAGGAGGTCCATTGATTAAAAGAGGGGTGGGAGCGGCCAGACACAACAGGCATTAATCCTCACGGCTCGGCACCGCCGCCGAAAGCATCGATTGTTTGTTCGCAGGCTTTGGGGATTTTTCAAGTGGCGTGAATTATGGGCATTTTTTCCATTAACATGATGAGGAAGAAGACAAGGAGCAACACAAAAGAAATATTTGTTTGTGCGGTAGATGAGTATTGTATTTTGGGATTTTGATCTCTATTGGCAAGCTGCTAGAATGTTGTTTTGCCGATTTTTTGGAGAGAGATTTTGGGATATGAGGTTTTTGAGATTATGAGAAAGAGGGTTGGTGATGTTGAAGACGACGGATCTTGTATCCCTTAAATTCAGCATTAAATTAATTATAGAAAATTTGTAATTACAAAACTACCCCCGACTGAAATCTAGAACACTAAATCTACCAAATCAAAACTAACCATTGATCAATCAGATGAACGGATGATAATGGTTCTCCGTTCTCCATATAAAATGGGGTTCTCATTTGAACCTCCGCCTATATATATATATATATTTATATATTTATATATCTATAAGTATAATTTAAAAGATAATTGTGCTAGCAATTTTATCTATCAATCATACAAACCAAATGACCCAAGTATTCTTAGTATCCGAATGTTAGATATCGGATCACTACCACTAAGCACAAAACCATGTGATTTCTATTTCAAGTAAATATTCAATATATTTTTAACAATTAATAGTCAATAATTCTTTTTAGACAAAAAATAGTCAATCATTGGTTGCTAACCAAGTGATAAAATTACTCGTCCTTGAACTAATTGGATGAAGGAATCAGCGCTTTATCCACGCACCAAATTTATTTTCTATAATTTTTTTTCACCTAAAAATCTTAAATATCTTTCATCGCTCATAGCACATATATGGACCATATCTATAACTTATGTGGTTAATTATTTCAATAAAAGTTGTCATTTTAGGTAAGTGTTTTGGACATAAAAATATAAGTAATAAATAACGATGGTTATATGATCGCACAAAATGTTAGTATATTATAGGCAAAACACATCAAAAGGTTATGGTACTATGAACTTATGTTTCAGTAGGTCCTTGTACAATTTTTTCGTTTTATTAGATCCTTTTACTTTTATATTTCGTATCACTGGATCCTTTTTTAATCAATGGAAGTATCAAATCCGTTAACTTTCCGTTAAGTTTATTCCACGTCATTAATAAAATAAAAACTCCATTTCAAATTTTAGGAATAATACAGATAAAGAAAATAGAGAACCAAACAAATGGCCTCTTCAAGAAGGCTCGTGGGCTCACTGTTCTTTGTGATGCCAAGATCTCCATTCTCATGATCTCAAGCACTCAGAAGCTACATGAATACATCAGCCCCACTATCACGTGACTACCTTTCATCTCTCTCTTTTTGCTTCTCAGATTTGCTTTTATAGTTTAAGGAATTAATTTGGTGTTTAATTTGTAGGACGAAGCAGATATTTGATGAATACCAGAAGACTGTTAGGGTTGATCTTTGGAGCTCCCACTATGTGGTTTCTTTCTCTTTTTTTTTTTTTTGTTTCGTTTCTCTAAAATCAATATCATACTTCTCTAGGTCTATCACAGATTTGTTCTTTTTTTATTATACAAAAATGATTTTTTTTTATAAAGAATGCAAGAGCATTTGAAGAAGCTGAAGGAGATGAACAGGAATCTGAGGAAGGAGATCAGGTATGCAACCAGCTAGCTACATAATTTAAAATTGATTTTAGCCTTATTAATCATAAATTAATGGGATTAGACAAAGGATGGGAGAGAGCTTGAACGATCTTGGATATGAGCAAATGGTTAACCTCAAGTTATGGAACGTCCTATTTTATTGATGATGTGGAATAAACTTAACGGAAAGTTAACGGTTTTGATACATCCGTTAAAAAAGGATCCAATGATACGAGATATAAAAGTAAAAGGATATAATAAAACGAAAAAATTGTACAAGGACCTGTTGAAATATAAATTCATAGTACAAGGACCTTTTGATGTGTTTTGCCTATATATAGCTGCTGTCAAATCTAGACTGAACCTGGAGTGGAAGTAGGGTTGGGTTGATAACTCATAAGAGTAGCCTAACTAATAATGCCAATCGGAAATTTCTACAATCTCACAAATAGAGTACCAAAATGGAGTAAAATCGTTGGACATATTCCAATCTCGCAAAATTCTGATTCCCTATATAAGATATTTGAATATGAATTAGACGATACTAGTCGAATTATCGTATGCCGAAGTTCGTAAACATCTTATTATTTTTTGAAAAAGTATATTAGCTTTCGAATCCGGACTGATCTTGAATAATCATGATCATCCCTTTTACTTGTTATGTATGTCTATATCATTATTATAAGAATTGCGAATCTCTTTTAGTAGGAGAAATGAGACAGTGGGAATTGAGTCTGTGCCCTCACTTGTCAACCTTTAGATGTAAACGAAGAAACAGAATAAACAAGCATTTGAAGTTTGAAGGGGGATGATATTACATCAATTTAAGTAGCTAACCATATATATAACTTATAAAGTAGACCACGCAAATTAAGTAGAAAGGTATTATTAATGCAGTAATATTATAAAAGTTAGAAGCAAAATAAGAATTTCATCCATGTAGAAGAAGGCAAAGAAGCATTAGTTATCGATCTAATTCGAGATTGGGCCAAGGGTGTGATACGCTCCACACCTTGACCGACTTATCAAGACTGCCACTATACACCTTCCACTTCCTATTGCTATTGGAGTCGCCGTCGCCGTTGCCGTCGCCGTCGTCTGCCTCCACTGCCAGGCATTTAACCGGCCCCGTGTGGCCCGACAGCACCGTGAGGCAAGTATGATCGAAGCCCTCCCTCCTCCACAGGCACACCGTCGTATCAGCTGAGCCGCTCGCCACCAGATTCCCCGCCGCGGCCAGGCACAGCACCGCCAGCTGGTGGCCCCTGAGAGATCCGCCGCGGGTGAGCTCCTTCTCCACCTCCCAGAAATTCACCATCCCATCCGACGACCCGCAGTACACCACCCCGCCGACTGCCAGCGCCGTCACGGCGCAGTCCTGCCGGAGCAGCGTCCGCCACAGGGAATGACGCGCCTCCTCCCTCCTCCACACCTTCACGGTGCCGTCCGCGGATCCCGTGTAGACCAGACCGCCGCCCGCGGCCACGGAGTTGACGGCGTCGTCGTGCGCCGCTACGGATTCGATGCATTTGGAGTTGTGGATCTGCCAGACCTTGAAGGTTCCGTCCCAGGAGGCCGAGTAGAGGAGGCCGTTGTGGTGGTCCATGGCGAGGCAGGAGACGGCGTCGGCGTGCTTGATCCACACCTCCCTGCGCTTGCGCTTCACCTGCACGTAGTTCTTAGGGCGCATCGAGGCTTTGAGCACGTCGAAGAAGGTGGGGAGCGTCCCGATCTGGCCGGCGTCGATCTTCCAGACGCGGATCCTCCCGTCTTGGTGGCCGGTGAAGATCTTGTCGCCGGAGATGACGATGGCCTTCACGAAGCCGCTGCTGGACTTGAAGGCGTCGAATTCCTGCATGTTTCTCCAGGCGCGGATGTTGTTGCCGTCGGACCCCGTGTATAGGAGGCCGTCCTTGGCGGCGAGGGAGTATATGTGGCCCTCTTCGCGCCGGAGGGACCCCACCAGGGCGGCGTGGTTCCATGGGGAACTCTCGCCGCTCGACATGATATTCATCTGTGCGTTTGAGTTAGCTAACAGATAAGAGTAGTGTTTCTGTTTCTGTTTGAGTTCTACCATCTCACTTCCACAAATTGCTCAGGATTTATTGTTTTGCAGACAAAACTGATTAATATAGACGAGTTGGGTTCCAAAAGAGTGGAGGGAGAATTCTGATTTTATACGATGCAATACATTTTTGACACATGTATTCTTGCACGCTATATAACGTTATTTATACCTACACTTTTAATCAAATTTATAACTTCTTCACATGTATTCACTTTTGATTAATTTATTTGATTAGGGGTGGGGGAACAATTGAAATTCAACTCTATACAATTTACTACACGTGCAAAACCATAATTTCATAAAAAATTACTCGTAACATATCTGTAAAAACTTGACGAAGATAATGCAATATTACTATTATTATAAATTAATAGGTTAGGTCAATATTAGTAAAGTAAACTTCCTCAATGTAAAAGTAAGGTCTAAATTATTATTATTATTATTATTATTATTATTATTATTATTATTATTATTATTAATAGTAGTATTATTTATTTATTTATTTTATTTATAGTAGTAGTAGTAGTAGTAGTGTTTATTTATTTATTTATTTATTTTATTTGATTGCTTTCATGTTTTGGTATGGTTGTAACTTGTAAGGTGTAGAAATCTTGCCAAGGCATAAGGGAATCGTGGTTGCGACATTTAAATAAGTGAACATATTGCCCCTTTGCAGGCGGTCTAAAAATTTGTTTTCATCTAATTTATATTTTTTTTGTCTCTAACTATGAGGCTGATAAATAAGTCATTTTCTTTTGTCTTTGAATTCCTTATTTGTACTTGCTACCACTACCTTTGAATTCCCCACAATGCAATTGGTCTGAACCACAACTCTTCTATAAATATGAAGTTATAAATCAATTGATACTAAAACTTGCATTTCCGATTACACTAAATTAATGATATATATACATATATATTGGCCAAACGGTTATGTAATTTAACTAAGATACTTTCTAAATAAAGCCATTTGTGTTGTTATAGTTGTTCACTTTATTATAAAATTGATTAAGGCTACTTGCCTGCAGCAACTAGTGATGCATCATGTAGGTACATCAGCTATACAATTTATTTACTGTACTTATGAATTACAGATTAATTAAAAAAATTGCATTTCATTTTGAAACCATATGATATTTCATTTTGACATCGCGAAATCAACTTTTTTCCATCGTAAGATAGAATTATTAATTTATAATTTAGACATACTGGAATATAATCATAAAAGGTTTCAAATATTAATTAGTATAAAATTGATACCCCGGTAAGATTATTCTACAAGAATCAACATATGAAACAAGTACTCCACTATTATGAGATAGTGTTCATTCTAATTTAGTCTCAATAAATTATAGTAATATCTCATTATTACATTTTTGTTTGGACGATTCACAAAATCTCTTATAAAGCACTGCACTTTTTTACGCATATGGTAAGCGAAAAGACATCGACGGACACAAACTTTTTATAAATATATACGTTTTTTCGATTATCTTCAGAAAATAGCATTTCTCTAGTGCACGATGCTATTTTGTTTTTGAAAGAAATAATTACCTTTTTCCACTCTTAGTTTCTTTTTAATTTATTGAAGAGCACATGCGCCCTTTATATTAATCCTTTGTCAACTCCATCCAAAAATAGTATATCCCAAAAAATAAATAATATCTTCATCAACGGTTCGTTAACAACATGACACGAATGGACAATGGCAGGTAGGCACACAACTCAAGGAATTCGCAGTAGTTGCCACGTGGCCAAAATCAATATCGATTCTTCTCCATTGAAATAGGAAACTATATATGTTATTGACTTTGTCAAACAACTAGAGAGGGAATTGTCCGCCCAATCTACATAAGTTCATATTTGATTATTTTAAGTAATGATTATCAAATTTGGATCAAAAAATTGTCTGTGAAGGATTCGTTAGAGATGTGATTCGTGGATCAAAATATCAAAAGTGTTTTTCTCGAAGGAGTCTATTCGTGGAATAAGTAATTTTCAGATATGTCCGAATTTAATTAAAGTTTAATCAATATGGTGTTGCACTTAATTTTTTAAAATTTGTTAGCTTGTTTTGTGTAATTTCAAAGCTGGATTTATCCCGTGCACACCTAAACAAGCAATTCGAGATTTTCATGGAATATATTTTATTATAAATATAACATAGTGAATGTTAAGCGAATGTGTGAACTAATTGGCTAACGTCTATCTATTGTATTGCCGAAAAGATACATTTAAGAAAAATAATTATTGAAACGATATTATTGAGGTTGAATATGGAGGTACATTATTAATGATTAAAACCCAAAATCAATGTGTGTGTGTGTTTGCCTAGTGGTAAGAGGTTAATGCCTAAGACCAAAGGTCTTGAGTTCGAGTCCTTTGTGATGCGGCCTTTAAATTTCTGTAATTTAATTATAAAAAAAAAAAAACCAAAATCAATATTACCATAATTGGGCCTACAATATCCCAGTTGAATATATGATTATGTATCCAATTTGGGTAAACTTTGTGATCCAATCGTTGAAATTTAGCCACCTGGAGATTCTATAGGTTATATTAATATATGTGTGTATACATAAAATAAATAGGTCGCGATCTGCTCGATGTACTCTATTTGTATCGTGTCTACTAATTGGTTCATTAATTATTTATGAGTTAGTGTATTGTCATACACAGACGTGTCTGTTTGTTTGAGTATACTAATAAACTGAAATAGAGCATACATTAATAAAATAGATAAATAACCAGAAATATATCATTTTCGCAAAGGGTTAATTCTTGGTCGTGCAATCGCGAGGAAAGTTTTCAACTATAAAATCATAAGGCATGATCACATATATTTTATAAATAATTTTGATGACTTTCAAGATAATATCTGATACTATCCATGGAATCTTTTTTTAAAAGATGGTAAAATCTACTATTATAGTATGATCTGCAGATGATAATCAGGTCTTCCTTTTCGGTATGATTTTCAATGTTTTTATCAATAGTCATTAACGTTGATATTATATTATATATGTATGTAAATAATAATAATAAATGAGATATTTCATCTTTAAGCGTGATGGAGCATCTAACTCGTTACTACTTGCTACTAATAATTAATTATAATTAATTACTATAATAATGATGATAAAGTTTATTATTATTCTTACGTTAATAAATGATGAAATAAAATACGCTTTTATTGCTGTTCTGGATCTATTAAAATTTAATTAACTATGACAAAATTACCAACAAGAAAATAATTTTCATTAAAACATTTTACTTTCTCTCCTAGCTAGCAACCCTATGTCTGGTAATGCGTGAACGGTAGTGGGGAATTGTAGCGTCTGCTTTCGTAACAAAATTGGCATACATCACATCAGTATTGGTATAAGATTAATTCGAATTGTCTTAAATGTTAGTGCTTAATTTGAATTTGAGGGTACCATTGGTTTTGTCTGTGAAGATTTTGATGAAGCTTCAATCTTAGAGAGGTAGGTACACATATGATCATCCTCGAGTTTGGTACCATGTTTTGTAGTAACACATTTTATCACCGATTTTATCAGTATAAAATATTTTTCCCGTTGTACTTATTACAATTGAATTTCTAATATTCCACCAGTCCACAAAATCATGAACCTTTTTGGTCCGTTCACAAAATCTTAACTTCTTTTCTTTTTTTTAAGTAAGTGGACTCACTATACTCATTTAATTTGTACATCAATACATCACTTTACTTACATTCAAACCATTATATATTAGTCACACACTTTTAACAGCTCATCTAAAAGTAATTAATTTAAAATTACAATTCAAGTGGGATCCTATCTCCACTCACTACACACTCAACCAAATTATTAAAATCTAAAATGATTCCAGAAAAATCAAGATTTCATGGACTTAGGGATTACAAGCCAACAAAGCATAAGGATGTTGCATCCATTTCACATCAAACTTATTCATTGTTATGTTCGCTACAATTTAAAATACCTATCTAATTTTGTTACTTTTAAATAAATACAATAGACGAAAAGGACAAATAAACATATACAATTGACATCACTAATATTTACTGATCATATTTATAGAAATGGTGAGATTATTAGGATCGAGGCTCAAAAATCAAATACAGTACAATTAGCTGCTAACAATATTCTTAGGCTCTATATTTGATCGGGTCGGGAATATACCAAATCAAACATGTACAGTTGTTGACTAATGCTAATGGGCTTGAACTAATGGGCCATATTCTTATATTCCATCCAAATAGGCCATTCCCCGCTTCCCACCCAAGTGTTGGTTTTGCATTTCACTATGTGATGTTTCAATTTTAAAATCACACTACTAATATTCGCTAGTATTATACATTAGAACTAAGTTTTTGGGATCGTGGAAATAAATGTTTACATCTTTTAATTGTTAAGTCTCATGTTTCATTTAATAAGAACATTTATGAAAATGAGTTGAATGACTCGTTCTTAAAATAAGAGCATAAAATTATGATGTGCACGTGTTAGTTTAGTAGTAAAGTAGTTAATGTACAAAATCAAAGGACTCATGTTCAAATCTACCATGACACGCTCCTTAATACTATTTGTTCATCCATCTAAAAAATAGGTATAATGTCATGATCAGAGATCACGAGCTAGTAAACTCTCTTTTTGAGCTTGTTCTCTTCCTCACTGTAGTTTGTAGATATTTCCTCCAAACGCTAAACTAGCTAGCTAGCTAGGGTTCTCCTTTGTCTCTTATGGGCTAAAGACTTTAGCCTAAAGTTCCCTCTCATTTGACTCTTTTAATACTTTTGTATGATGTTTGGAGCTTTGAACTTTAGAGAGATGGGATCAAGATTGCGAGTTTGAACCAGAAGATTAAGATTAATTAATTTTTGTTTTACACATGTTTTTCTTGGATGATCTATTAATCTAGATGTTATGAACATGGGTTGATAGATGTCTTTCATTTTAAGGTCTGAAACTACTTTTTATGAAACTTAAGTCTAATTTTTAGAAAGCAACCAATTATTCCTTTATTGCACAAGTAAATTGAAAACCATGGGGAGCATTGCAAAGAAATTAAGAATGGTGTGGTGAGTCACTATATAGACCCACAGAATCATTTGACCGACCTGTCAGTGTGCGTGGGAAATTTCCGCGCTGAAAAAGTGGACAAATTAATTTCCTGCAATCCGCAGATATATATAGAAAGAATCTTTCACCGACAACATAAACTATTTTATAATTAATCTCCCTTTTTCAGATGCCCGATACATAGATAATCTTGACTTAGCTATATAAAAGAGAGTAGTTCGATACTCAATTACAGATATCAAAATCTCTTTACCCTTTCAGTGATAAATCAAATTAAAATGTGCTCTCTACTCTCGAAGAAGGCAGATATGAACTCAAAAGCAGTTGAAAAGAAGGAGGAGGAAGATGAAGAAGAGGAAGGTGTGAGCAGCCAGTTGTATCTGAAGCCCACTGGCACACTCGACAAAGCGGTGGTGCTCCGCCGCATCCGCCACCGTAGGCGCCTCAACAAGCTAAACTCCGCCGTGCGAAGCCTCGTTAGCTCGCCTGCTGCTGCTGCTGGAAACGACAATCCTCAAATAAGATGGGTTGATGACGCTTTTGCTGCACCTTAGAATTAATTAATTTATCACCTATCAATTCTATAGAACTACTGTTTAGTTTCTTTAGTGATTGGAATCTGATGATAAGTTCCGAGCTAGGATCTTTGGTTGCTGTGGGTTAATTTTCCTTGTATATATTCATGATTTAAGTTTAAGACTATTTCCCCTGTGTATCTCATGCTTATAATGAAATGGAACAAGTATCTCATTGTATAAATATCGATCGGTTTTTAAATTTGTTTGTTTCTTTTATGTATTTATTTTGTTTTGTCATCATGTCAGCTTCTATGCATTAATTTTCTCCGAATATTAAATAATGGAGTATTACATAAACTAAAAATTTGCATTATTTTGTATATTTATATTTACACTATGTTTTATATATGTTCTAAAAAGCGACGAGTTTAACAAATACTATAAGAAAGAAATTATTTTGTCAATTTTTTTAAAAAAAGAATGAGTACTGGATCTCAAATTAATACTACCAAGTTTGATAACTGAAGCCTACATTTTTATTTAATTAATAATATGTCACTGACTAAATCTTTTAGTTTTCTCTTTAGAAAGTTTTGCACCTTCATATTGTTATAGTATTTTGTTTTCTCCCAGCATTGACTAATTAACTTACGAACCGCATACTCAATTATTTAGAAATTTACATATTATATATATAAAAATAAATATATTTTCATTTTTCAAATTACTTGAAGTTCATTATATATAAACAATAGTTATGTCTACATTTTAAAATTTAAACAAGTAAACTTAAAGGAATCGACTCGCACATGAAACCTTTAAAATTAAAGATATTTTTAGTTATAAATTATTTGCAGTACGGCACTAGATTCGTTCCGTTTTAATTTGGAATTTTGGATCCTATTTGCAGGCCTAAGTAGGGCCGACTCTTCTATAGAGTCATATGTGCAATTGTCTAGGATCCCCAAATTTGAGTAGGTCCCAAATTTTTGAAAAATATATATTTATTATAATATATATATATATATATATATATATATATATTGAGTAGGGATAAGTTCAGGTAGGAAAGGTAAATTTCATAGGTTATATGAATGAATTTGGGTCTTTCATTGAATTAGATCAATGGTTGAGATTAATATTCAATTGTGCTAAGTCTTTGCGCTGTGTGTGGTACGCAAAGATTGTGCTAGATGTTTGTGCTGTCTGTGCTAGAAAATTCGTGCTACAAAATAATAAAATATGTGCTAAACTCACATATTTAAAATCTGTGTTAATTAGTGATACTGATAGTTCTACATACATATAAAAGATGTGTTAGACTGAAATATTTTTTTCTATATTCTTACACTAAGAAATTTCTCACCATAACCCTCCCCTATATATATATATATATATATATATAAATTATTTCAATATTAGAATACTTTCATGTTATGCGTTCTTAATTTTACCTCTCAAATTGGAAGAAATAAAAATTAGTTAAATAAGTAATCATTGTCTTTTGGTTTCATTGTATTTTGTACTCAACTCGTCCTATCTATACATGTTAATTGGAACTTTTACGGTGATTAAGAAGGTCATTGGAAAAGAAAGAATCTGCTGCGCTCAACTCCTTTATTTTCTGATGTGGAGTAGGAAAACAGAGCATCGTCGGCACTATTTTGAAAGCTACCTAATTATAAAAGAGCCCAGCCCTTAATTATATATATTACCAATATCATTTTTAATTTATTTTGTTTACAAATGAAATGGATAAGCTAGTGTGGTGTGGAAAGAAGACAAATAGCGATGCACGAAAAGTGGACAAAGTATGTTTACAAGCTTTCAAAGCAATCATATTCCTTCATCATTTATTCTTTCTTTAATATTCCCATTTGTATCTTGAGTAGCATCTAATCCAGTAGGACAAAAGTCATTTTTTCTAAATTTATTTAGTACATTATTAAATTAGAGTATTCAATATTATATCATCGATCGAGTAGTATGTTTCTTGCAGTAGTTTTAATAGTAGTCTTTAAACTCTTTACCTTATTTGAGAATACCTTGTTAAAGACAGACATCCAACATCAACAAGTAGATACTCATACAGTTATTTTAGCAAGGCCTGATTATATATGGAACTTTCTTGATTCTCCAAAATGAAAGAAAAGTCCTCAACTCCAATCCTATTTGTTGCTCTAATTTCTCTTCTTCTATGGGCATCAAAAGAAGCCGCGGCCGCCGCCGTGTGCAGCCAAACATGCGGCGGAACAACGGTTCCTTTCCCCTTCGGCTTCTCCGGCGGGTGCCAAATCCAACTGAACTGCAGCTCCAACGGGACCGCATTGACCGCGGGCTTCCCGGTGCTATCCATCACCCCCGACACGATCCTAGTGAGCCTGGCTGCGGTGTGCAACCGCCCCGTGGAGGCGCTGGGGCGGCTGTTCAGCCGCAACTACGCCCCGACAGTCCTGAACGCCGTTCTCCTGCAGAACTGCAGCAGCGGCGGCCCCAACTCCTGCTTCATCCCCACCACCACCGTCAGGGCCAACTTCGAGCTGCTCGACTGCGGCCACACCAATGACACCATCCGCTGCTACTCCGACACCAACAACGTCAGTCACTTCATGGATTACGGCAAGCTGCGGCGGAGCGGCTGCCAGTCCCTGTTTTCCGCCATCTCGATCGAGTCTTTGGACCTCACTCTCACCTCGGTTTCCTTGGATGTTCGGATTGTGAGGTTGGGGTGGTGGCTTTTGGGGAGCTGCGCCTGCTCCCACCATGCCAACTGCGTTCGCGTTTCGCCGCCGCTCGATAGGGACCCGCCGGCGTATCGCTGTCGCTGCGTGGATGGGTTCGTCGGCGATGGTTTCGCTGGTGGCGTTGGCTGCCGGAAAGGTAAGGTTATGATCGATGCATTTTTTTCTATTTATTTTTTGTTCTATATTAATCCTTACTCTTTTTAAATTTTATCATATTTTCAACTTTGAAGTCCTATAAAATTGGATAGTAGCTGACGTGGTTGTCATTTTTGGGCATGTTGAACCTATAAAATTTGTGTTTTAATTAGCTAGATATTAAAAGTGATATTTTTGTTTAGATTAATCAATTAAGTTGTTACTCATGGGAGTAGGTACTCGATCATGCGTTCAGTTTCAAAGCACGATGTTCGTTAGTGCACATTTTCTTCCTAGCTACTTCTTTTATAGCTCAGTGACCATTATTTTGTAGTAATTTATTACTATAGTGCAATGTTTGATCTCACACCTATTTCTTTATTCGTGGATCTTTAACCGCATAACTAGGGCTCATCAAATATTTGTTGACATGTATTATGATTACTTTTTATGCTAACATTTCATTAATCAAGATAACTTATTCAGCTTGAGGGGGAAGTGTCGAAATTCATAAACTCATTAGTTGATCTTTTCATACAATATTTGACTACAATATAAATTCGGATAGATTAATATCATATTAATTTGGTTTCGGGTGAACCTTTTCTATTCTTTAGTGAAGATAGGACAATATGAACGTTATAGCTCTTTAAATGTTTATATTTCGAGATATATAAACAAAAATAACCTCATATTTTTGTAAAATTTCTACACTTCAGGATCTCATTTGCATATTAAATGACTATATTGGTATATAGTATCATCAATACACCTTCTCACAATACAGGTGGGCTATTTTTTATAACATAATTTTTCACATAAATTAATAAGTAAATTCGAATAAACTACTTATATCTATCTTTGACCAGATATTTTATTAAAAAAACTCCAATTGACACATTTCAAATAAGTATTTGTAATAACTTAACTAACACTCCACTTGAATTAAAAAAATAAAGGAGTGAAAACAAAAGCACTCTCTACTTACTGCATTTTATATTTTGTGAAGGAGTCGCTGTCGTTGAGAGAAGTGAAAAAGGTCTATACGTCGTGGAACTTAGAAGGATTCCGCAATAAAGTTTCAAAGTTTAACGTCAATCCCATTTATCTATCATAACTTTTACATATTTTTTATTATCGAGAAAGATATGGTTTGTGCTGCGTTTTTGTTGGCACTTGTAGTAAAACACAAACCTCAACACAAAAATGGTCTATTTAATTAATTTTTTTATTTAAGTTTTTTCTTTCTAAATGAAATTATTATATGACTAGTATTGACCAATATTGGACTACTCAATTTGTTACTATTATCTTGTCATACGTCATGCACTTTGCCCTTATATACACACAAGCATGCGCTCACCAGCATTATACACCAATAACTATTTTTAATTAGCCACTGAGGAAGGAAAAAACAAAAGGCGTATTAAATAGTTAAGGTCGCTTTCATATCAAAATTAATTTCTTGTGACTAATAAGGGTTCCAAACAATAACGGCAATACATCATTATATGTCTATTTCTAATATTAATTTGATGCTTTCGTTGCTTTCATAATGTGGCGATCGATATTGCGGGTCAAACCTTTCCACTAGCCTAATGTCCCAAGTTTCCATAAATATTGTTTTGGTTTAAAAACTTAATGTGGTACTGAAAGTCTAGATAGCTTAATCATCAAATCCAAGAACTGCTCATAAATTCAGCCCTATTTACCTAACAATATTGATTAATTTGTTAGATCGGGACGGGAGCTTCGCAAAGATTGCTTTAAACTAGCATTCCCTTAATTATTATCTTAAGTCGTATAAATTATTAAAGATTTTAGAATATATATATATATATATATATATATATAAATTATATTAGTCTTATACTAAGTTTATTTACACACCCTCGAATATAAATCTTAAGAGATTAAAGAAAAATAGGTTCCCCTTATCTCCAATTTTCTTTTTTCAGTTAGTCGTTAACTTCTTATTCACAAGAGCTAGCTAGGGTAATTAAGATATTTTATTATTGTACTATATAGAATTGGATTCTTATTTGCGAAAATATTTGAATGTTTGTATTGTAAATTATAATAATGGTTCCAAATTAATCTATAGTTTACAAACAGAATCTCAACATTGCAACCTTGGCAAATATATATCTGGTCAATGCGGGGGAGCTACTAGAGTACTCATCCTGATAGGAGGTAAGTAAAGCTGACAATGGTGCAATAATATTTGATAATCCAAGTTGCACTTAAACACCACTCACTACATCAGGTGTTGCGGCAGTTGTTACATTGATAGCGGCTGCGGCCATTACTTCCCGTATCCTGATAAGAAGGTCAAAGGTGAGGAGCATAAGCCGACGCCGGCGAAGCCATAAACTGACGCAAACAGCAGGCATCACCATTCCGGTGTATCACTACAAAGAACTGGAGAAGGCCACCGACTTCTTCTCCGAGAAGAGGATGCTCGGCACTGGCGCCTACGGCACCGTCTACTCCGGCAAGCTGAGCAACGACAAGTGGGTGGCCATCAAGAGAATCAAGGAAAGAGACAGCATCGAGCACGTGATCAACGAGATAAAGCTCCTCTCATCCGTGAGCCACCCGAACCTCGTCCAGCTCCTGGGCTGCTCCATCGAAGACGAGGAGCTCCTCGTCTACGAGTTCATGCCCAACGGCACCCTCTGCCAGCACCTGCAGGGCGACAAGGGCGGCCTCCTCCCCTGGCCCGTCCGCCTCAGCATCGCCATCCAAACCGCCCACGCGCTCTCCTATCTGCACCACGCGCTCCACCCCCCGATCTACCACAGGGACGTCAAATCCAGCAACATCCTCCTCGACTACAACTACGCCTCCAAGGTGGCGGACTTCGGGCTGTCGCGGCTCGGGATGGCATCGGGTGGCGACGCCTCCCACGTCTCCACCGCCCCCCAGGGGACGCCGGGGTACGTGGACCCGCAGTACCACCAGCATTACCATCTGTCCGACAAGAGCGACGTGTACAGCTTCGGAGTGGTGCTTGTGGAGATCATAACGGCGCTCAAGGTGGTGGACTTCAGCCGCCCTCCGGGGGAGATAAACCTGGCGGCGCTGGCTGTGGACAGGATCGGCCGAGGGTGTTTGGAAGAGATCATCGACCCTTTTATCCTCAGATCCGAGTGCAGGGATGATTGGTCGGTGCATAAGGTGGCTGAGCTGGCCTTCCGCTGCCTTGCCTTCGACAGGGATTTGAGGCCGTCGATGATGGAAGTTGTGGTCGAGTTGGAGCAGATTGCCGCCGGTAAGAGGGCCAAGTCGTCTTCTTCCAATTTGATTATAAAAGAAGTATCTGCTAGCAGCTTATGTAAGGTTGATACAAGGAATTCCGGGGATATTATCAATTCTCCAGCTGCTTCGGTTCATGATTCATGGCGGAGTGATGGTGATGATGATATTTCACCGTCATCAAATATTCTGCTCAACACGGCCACTCACTGAATTCAAAAGTTTTTTTTGGAATGTAAAATTTTGAATACTTGAAGCTTCTGTAACTGTAATCAAGAGCATGTATTTTGGAATGTGTTAGCGCGCGATACTTTCTCGCCTATATATATAGTTGATGTGTCTCATGCTATTTGCATGTTGTAATATCGATCGCATTGTAATTGTATTCGCACGTACTTGTGTACCGATCATGATCAATTTGGGATCGCAAATAAACCAAACTACTCCATAACTATTTGATGAGCCGCGGTCCAGCACTGATGATCCGGACCCGGAGTTGCAGTCGCGACGACCTCGCCCTCCATGGCCACCACCGTTGCCCAAGACTGAAGATTCGTGAATTGGACTGTCATCCAAGATTGAAGTGAAGGCCCAATTTTCGTGGGTTTATTGTATTTATTTATTTTCA
>JAYJMF010000008.1:2409630-2422732 GCA_036873715.1 Salvia sclarea
CCATTCTAGGTCCAAACGAAGCCCAACCCCTGCCAAAACTCACCGGATAGTTAAACGAATATTTTGGAACAACCCTGAAGAGGTTTCAGGGTTAAAGGAATCCGGATGAAGAAACCAACATCAGAACCCTAAATTATCAACTTGGGATAAAAAATTAATTGCTCAAACGGGATCATTTTCTTGCAAAAACTTACCGAGTAATCAAGAGCGATTTATAGGATTACTTGGCGAAAGAATCAGATCAATCAGAAATCGGGTGGAGATTTAATTTAAGAAAAGGTCTCAAACAGAGATCGAATGGAGACTTAGGACATCAACTTTTAGGTCAAAACGAGCTCCATTCTTTTCCAAACTTCACCGAAAATTCCAATAAATAAATGAATATTCGATGAGAAAATGAGAGAAAAAGGAAACAGAAAAATATCCGGTGCAAAAAGGGCGGGTCATTACAAAAATAATATATTTGGGCTAATAACGCATAGCACTCCAACATATTCGACTTTTTAGGTCAGTGTCCTAAAGAGAACCTAATAACAATCTGGACCCCAACCTTTTAAATGGGTTAATATTAATGTACTAGACGCCGAAATCGGGCTCATTATTCATACGTGGCTTGCCTGAAATCCAACGTGTAAGCCTAAAATCCACGTTTAACAATAAAATAAACACGTCAATATACAATTTAAAATTACAACTAATTGTCTAGCTGAACGACGTCGTTTCGTTATTGTTTCAGATTATATTCAATAACCTAATTAAAAAAACCTTAGCGACGAAGTGAAGAGAAGGAAGGGGCCTACGTTTTCTCATCCATCCTTTTCATCCATCTTTTTTCTTCACCAATCAAGCTTACAATTATTGCTGAGAAAGTGATAGAAGGAAGATAAGGAAGGGCCCTACGTTTTTTAACTTGGTCGGGCGAAGGAGTTGAAGGTGGGGAACATCTTCTCGACAAAAGCGACAACTCATGTAATATACTAATGAAAGCTTCAACTTTTAATGGAGTTTAGGGCTTTCGAAATAGTTATTATATTAGGGATAATGGACAAATTTTTAATGTTAAAAGCATATTCCATTTTAAAACACTTAAAATTTCAGATTTCTAGAACCCTAATTGTCATTATTTGTCTATTTTATATGTAACAGAATGTCGAGTAAAGAATTATTTCTTGTGAATGTGTACCATGGGGGGTCAATTTCTAGGTAATGTCGATTATGTGGGTAGGCAATGCTTACTGATACGAGATTGGGATTTGGAGTTATATGGGGATTCCTATGTGACTGAAGTCATATCACTATTCCAAACTTGTCAAATGTGCTTTTAAGAAGCCTAAAAGGAAAGAGTTAGTCTTTGTTATTCATGACTATAAAAGTTGCATTCAACAGTGTATTAACAAAAAAAAAGAGAAGCTTTTGGAGGTTTTTCTGAAATTTGATGTGGATTATGAGGGAAAGGAGATAATTTCAGAAGATGGAAATAGATTTGAGGGTGTGGTGTTAGGGTTGATGGTGAGGAGATTGGGGTAAATGAGGATGATGATGGGTTTGATGTGAATGATGATAGGTTTCATGGGAATGAGGGTGATAAGGGTGAGGAGGATGCTTGGGGAGATTATGAATTTGATGGTGTTGAATTTAGTGAAGAGGAGCAGTTTGACGATGGAATGTCTGATGATGGTTTCTTTGAAGATGATATAGAGTTCTTAAAGGTTAGAACAAAATTGAGGGAGGATAAAAGACATCGAGAAGAAAGGGAGAAAGTTGGTGCAGTAGGAGTTAGTGAGAAAGAGAAATCTGTAAGAGTTGAAGAAGGGTACACAAGAAGAACATGAAAGAGAGAAGTTGCATAGTGTTGAAAGAGAGAAGCTGCATATACATGAAGAAGATGCAGAAGAAGTAGCAGAATTGCATAACTTTGAGAACCTGTCTAATGATCAAGTGGACTCTGATGTTGAGAATGTAGCTGAGAATGATAAAGGAGTTGGGCCAGTGCTAAAAAACTTTGTGAGGCCAAGAAATATCAAAGATATTGAGTTATATTTAGGATTGACATTTAGTGACACGGTTGAGTGTCAAAAGGCTGTGAGAGATTAGGTCGTTGCAAATGGCTATGATATTAAATGGGATAAAAGTTCAGGTGGTAAACTTCAAGCTATATGTAGAAGTGATAGGTGCAATTGGAAACTATATGCAAGTAGGATTCGTGGGGAACCTACATGTGTCTTAAGGACTTTGATAGGTCCACATGAGTGCACATTTGCTAGATATAATAAAATTGCAAATGGGGAGTGGATAGCTAACTATTTCTTGGCAAAACTAAAGGTGAACCCTCACTTTACTGCCAAAGAGATGAAACAGGAGTTGTATATGAATTTTGAGTTGAAAAGGAACTTTCCCATCATCTATAGAGCCAGAAATTTAGCAATGCTGCAAATCAATGGAACTTTGTTCGAGCATTATGCTAAGTTAGGATCATATTTGACAGAGTTGAAGAAAAATGATAAGGAGGGCAAATTTGAATTGAGGACACATTTGAATGCTGAAGAGAAGAGGATTTTTGATAGAATGTACATTGGATTCTCTACACAGAGAAAGGGATTCCTTGTTGGCTGTAGAAAGTTTATTGGCTTTGATGCCTGTTTTTTGAAAACCTTGGTGGGGATGGGGGTGTGGAGGGTGGGGTTGGGGGAGGGAGGGTTTGCTTGTTGCGGTCTCAAAAGATGGGGATAACAGGATGTATCCAATTGCTTGGGCAGGTGTAGAAAAAGAGAATGAAGCTACTTGGACATGGTTCTTTGAGCTTTTGTTTGAATACTTGAATATTCAAGATAGCTTGGGATGGACTTTCATAGTTTCTCTTGCTCCCCATGCAGAGCATAGGAATTGTGCTAGGCACATATATGCTAATTGGAGGAAGAAGTTTCAAGGCAAGAAGTTGAAGAAGCTTTTTTGGAATTGTGTCAAAGCCACTACACCTAGTGAGTACTAACTCCTGTGTTGGTACTTTGAGAAGAGAATCTAATCATGTTGCCGATGACTTTCTTGACAAAAACCCCCCAAACCTTCTGTAAGTTCTTGATTAATTCATAGACAAGGTCAAATTTGATTGTAAACAATATATGTGAGTGTTTTAACTCATTCATCATGGAGGGCAGAGATAAGCCAATCATTGAGATGCTAGAACATATCTGGACAAATCTAATAACTAGAATTTATAATCATGCCAAGTCTATGGAGTCTTATAACGATTACTTAAGTCCTTACATTATAAACAAGCTTAGAAAGTTGACTAAAATTGTCAGGATGTGTGTTGTGAAGCCAACAATTGAGGATAAATATGAGGTGCGCTTATTTGATTATGCATTTGTGGTTGATTTACTGGTTGTTGCCATGCCATGAATTGTATTTTGCTCAGAAGGGAAGATCCTGATTCCTATGTGGACACCTTCTATTGTAAGAGCACATTAGTTGAGTGTTACAAGTTTGGGATTGGGCCGCTTCCCGATTATAAACATTGGGCGGTGGTTGATGGAGCCTCAATCTTGCCTCCCCACTTTACAAGGCTGCCTAGCCATCCCAAAAAAAATAGAAAGAGAGCAGCTGATGAAGTTCTTGACAAAAACCCAAACAAGCTCAGTGCACGTGGTATGAAGATGTCATGTAGAAAATGTGGAGGATTTGGTCACAATGTGCGCACTTGTAAGGAAGCTTATGTATAAAGACACATTCTAACAAAATGTTGAATTATGTTTCATATTAGATTACTAATGATATATATTCTACTATTATTGATGTGTTATATTTAAGGTGGAATCCACAAGCTCAAGAGCTAGGCAACAAAGAGTAAGAAAGAGGGCACCAAAAGCAAGTTAGCCTACAGCTCCAACACCAAGTTAGCCTAGAGTTCCAAGTGCAAAAAGCAAGGAAAAGAGATCTGCAAGACAGGGGATAGGAGCATAAATTTCACCACAGTCTGGGAGCATCTACTTCAAGGTATTGTTAATCATATGCAAGAGTTATAATTTGGTCAATTCACCTTCTATTGGTATATTGTACATTCTAACTAATCAAAGAAAATGTTACTCTCAGTCATCTACTACACAACGCACAACTTCTGTTGTTAGTAATCGTGTTGCGGCTGGATCAAATGTAGATGTCTCCGCTCAAGGCTCTCAAGTTCTTGACAAGTAAAGCACTCAATAGAAGACTTTTGATTGATGTATTTTTGGTTGTGTAGTACCAAACTCTTGGAAATGAACTTTATCATGTTTTTTGAATGATGTATTTTGGCTGGATGATGTAAACACTTGGATATGACGTATAAACTCATGTATTTTGTAGTTGAAAATGAATATATATCTTTGCATCATGAATACGTCTTCATCTAACAGGATGTAGTATTTTGTGGTAAATGATATTTGCCCAATCATAAAAGACCATTTCATTACATTACTTAATACCAAAATTACATTGACAAAATGATGCTAAATTACATGATAAAGATGATACAAAAGTATTGCTTAAGTTACAAAAATCACACTTCAAATTACCAATCCAACTTAATTTGGAAGGTAACGTAATTTTGAAGGTGGAAGATCGTTGGCCTTCACAATCCACCAAACCGAAAACAACATGCTAGAAATCCAAAGAAATACAATGAGAAAGACTCGAACTATAAGCTTACTGCGCTTCAAGTCCCGCTTCAATGCCTTATTCAGCACGAATTTTGAGTTTTTCCGCTTCAAATTCGAGCTTAATCGTATGTAGTTCTTGCTCCTTTTTTTTGTCTTCAGCCTCCAAAACGGCCAATTTTCGACATGCCTTTAATAATGCTGCTCTCGCCGGTCTTTCGTAAGGTTCTTCCATCCATTCAAAAAACTTGCATCCACCCTAGTCAAATAAAATGAAAAATAAAAAATATAAGGGAAAACTACACATAGTGTCCTAATGTATGGACCTTTTTACGTCCATATCCTAACCTAAGCATAATTGCAAATCGCCATATAACGTATTCAAAAATTTAATATTCATGTCCTCATGCCTGGAATCCGGCCATTTTGTTGATGTGGCACGTCGGAAAGCCATGTAATGTGTATACATGGCATTAATAAATAAATAAATAAGATAATTTGCTTACATGCCATTATTTATTTTAAAAAATAATATAAAAATATAAAACATGCACTTGACAATAAAAAAAGTCAAATTAAAATTAAAATTGGAAACATACAATAAAATTTTAAAAACAACCCGCTTAGACATTTAAAAAAAGAAAAAAAAAAAAAAAAAAAAAGAGCATTGTGGTCATTGCACGAGCAGATCTGGAAACTTAAAAACGAAGGCCATCTCCCTCAAATCACTACCTACCGTCGTCTTCCTCGGTAAGATGTCGTCGCCGACGAGGAAGAACTCGTTTTGAGAGAGAAGAAGTGTAGAATTAGGGCTCTGTTGCATTTTAATTTGATTTCAAGAAGAAGACAGAGGAAACGGCGTCGTTTAACCATTCTGATTGTTATTAATATCTTTTTTTTTATTTGGTAAATGACACTTAGGTAAATTCGGCCCGAATTAGATGCAACGTTGGTAAAATTGGCCCGAATCCGATGATCGGAACATGAATATTAAAAAATTGCACCGGTTGGGATCCAATTTGTTATAAGGTTTACGTTAGGACACGGAACCAAAAAATCGAATACGTTGGAGTGCTAAGTACAATTAGCCCTTATTATTATTTGGTTTATTATAAAATGAAAACTTTTTAAAAGGAAATGAAAAATACCCCTTAAGCTAAGCCCCTGCGTCCCATCAGAAAAAGAGCATACCAACGGAAACTAGCGTGTCCCAACTCAGAAATTATAGGGCTTAGGCGTCGTCGCGCCTCTGTCCACCACCGTCGTCGCAGCTTCATAGGTGAAAACAACGACCTTAAATTATTTCTTTCAATAGGTTTGGTTGAATACACATTTAATCTCAATTTAGGTTGTTGCCAAGTTTGTGAGCCCTCCATTTATGTACAGTCGAACTTAATATCTGCATCTTCAAAAACCCTTGGGCTTACTTCAGTGTTAATTTGAATGTTATTAGTTCATCTTCATAGTCTTATTTGACTGAGATTATTTAGTTTAAACCCCAGAGAAAACCAGCCCTACGAATTGCAGCGATGGAGAGCGCGTTTGCCAGCGCGTCGGCAATCACTGACCAACGCCAGAAGATCGAACAGTACAAGCACATTCTCGCCACCGTCCTCTCCTCAAACGATGTGCTTCAAGCCAAACAGTTCGTCGATCACAGTTGCGTTTTCTTGCTCACCCTTACGTTTTTATTTTCATTGATTTCTTCGCACTATATATTAGTTACATTGTGTTTGATGTCCTTATTTGCGGCTATTTGTATGTTTTCAGTGTTATCCGATGATGTGCCACTTGTTGTTTCGAGGCAGCTTCTGCAGGCATTTGCCCAGGAATTGGGAAGGTTGGAGCCGGAGTTTCAGAAGGAGATTTCCCATTATACCCTCAATCAGATCCAACCCCGTGTTGTTTCGTTCGAAGAACAGGTTATTTTTCAAAGTTTTCTTTTAATGTTTTTCTTGTCTTTAGAACTGGAGTGACTCTTCTTTTTGCAAGTTATTGGTGTTGCCTTATAAGAATCTTGTATACTATGTTGGTCTTGCATTCCTCTGCTGCTTGCTTAATGTGTGCATTAAGTGCGGGCAATTTGGTGGTAATAGGAAATTCCGAAGTTGAATGGCTTTATATCATGATTTTGATTTTTGAATATTCAAGTGAGAAATGATAGCCAGTCTTAGACATAGATAGCTTAGGTTCGTGCCCATCTTGAAGGACTATGAAGATGTTGATTATCTTTAGTTTGAGAGGCCAACTAGGTGTTCAGATTGTTTGTTAGTTAGCCCTTTGTTTCCTGCTGTTGGGTGTATATAGATGTGACGTTATGTATAAATATTGGGAAACAATGCTTATAGATGTGAGTCATGTGACTGTATGTATAAGATTGGGAAACAATACTTGTGGATTGTGATTGTGATTGATGTGACTGAATTTATAAGTATTGGGAACAAATGATAGAAGGGTGAAAAAACTACTTGTATGCACTCTTCTGAAGAACGCTAGACTGCTTTGTTAGTTGAATATACATGTAAGATATCTGAACTGTCATAGTAAAGTTGGTAAAATGTGAATTGTCAAGCCTTATCTTCAACTCCTTGATTGACATGTTTTGACTGTCGACATTTATGCAAACTTATCGAACGAGATGTTAGAATATTCTTATCTGTAGGTTTTTATTTTTTGTTTTATATTTGAGTTGGGTTTGTCTGAAAAAGTAGAAACCTGGACAAGCTTTTTTAGATAGTTGTTCCTAGTAAATGGTGGCAGTTGCATCAGAAATCAACCTATGCCATTTAGCTACCTGGTGAACTGGAAGGAGCAAATACGCCATCCTTTTAGATAGTTGTTCTATGCTTTTTAAAAACGCCAGCCATGAGGTTTACTATAAATCAATCCCATATAATTGATGAACCATGGAGGCATAATGGATGACTCAACAAATTATTTGTTGAGAAAGAATGGGGTTGTAATTACGATAATTTAAGTTCATCAAATTTGCTAAATCGCAAGTTTTCTGATTCTACTATGTGAAATTATAATATCTACATGAGCTTGCAAGTAATAAAAATAAACTATTCCTCTATTGCTGCAGAGGTGAAGGTGATAGCCAGCATGAAAGGAACGAAAATTTAAGACGAGATAAGAGGGATAATGAAATTAGAAGAGATAAGAGGGATAATGAAATTAGAAGGAAAAGAAGGAATAGACAGCATGAAAAATGAGTGTTGTTACATTCAGCTGCAGCAACAAGTGAAACTTAATCTTGGACTGCCTTTCAATGTGCAGAAGTTGTGGTTCTACTGCCCTCCCTAGACACTGCAACAAATAATTCAAGCACCCACATTCGTGGTCTGACCCACTTCCTTTTCGACCAAGTTTTTGTAGGCCAAGTTTGATGACTTAAAGTAAGTTGCATTTTTTCTAGGAAAGGAACAACGAAGGGAGAAAGTGAAGGAAGTCTGTATAGGAGGCAGAAAAAATGAAGATGAAGCATGTAAAAGGAAGAAAGAAACTAAGAATTCAATAATTATATATTGCTACCTGCCTACCATTACCTTACTCAATTGTTTACCTACAAAGTACACACTGAGAAATATTTGGCATAGTATGTTATAATTGGAGTCAAATCAATTACAGATCTTTTTCTTGACAAGACTTATAATTTGATTACCAGATCACTGTGTCTGGTTCATCTTTTTGATTGCTTGATATACTTAGTTGGTATATTCAAGTTGCAATTTTCAATTTTAGTTATTTTAGGATGATTAGGGTAGAGTTTATCCTTAAGAATACAGCTAAGAAATTGCCGTCTCGGAATTTTCAGTGCTTTTAGTTTTGGGGTTTATAGCCTGCAAAACAAAGATGAATGTGGTATTTGTTTGGCGCTCCTGCTTTCTAACCATATGGACATCTAGATAATAAAACAATTATGCATAATACAAGATGCGACTGATTGATGGTAGAGCATATTTAATAGTAATTCTCTGTAATCATATACTCCCTCCATCCCATGAGAGTTGGCTCGTATTCCATTTCGGGATGTCTCACGAGAGTTGGCACATTTCCTTTTTTGGATATTTTATTACTCACACAATTTTAAATAATATATATTCCTATTATCACTTTATACCACTTTACACTACTAAACTACTCACCTAAAATCTTGTACCCAAAAGAAAGGAGCCAACTCTAGGGAATACTATAACTTAATCTTTCTCCTTTCTGGTTAGCTAGTCATTTTCGCTGAGACTGATTGCTTTAGGTGAATTTTAATTTTCGACCTTACTCATTGACCAACTCTATTTTGATCTATAATCTTCCCATTAACTTCATGTGTTGCAAACTTTTGCAACCATTTCAGGTTTTGGTAATCAGAGAAAAACTGGCTGAATTGTACGAGTCTGAACAACAATGGTCAAAAGCTGCGCAGATGCTTAGCGGCATTGATCTAGATTCTGGGATGAGGTTTGCTAGCAGATTTTGCTCTTGAACCATATTTAATAGAATGCTTTTGTACATTTTCTTATTTTTGCCCATTCTCCGAATTGGCAGAGTGATTGATGATACATTCAGGCTTTCAAAATGTGTCCAAATTGCCCGTCTTTACCTCGAGGTAGGTCTGCTGTATTATGTGCTTTCATACTTTGCACATTCTTCATGATCATATTTATTTTCAATCAGATATCGACTGGTTTAGCTTGCCTGCTCATGAGACTTGAATGGGATTATTAATGAGTTTTGTCTTTGACAATCCACTTATTGGCATTTATTTTCTATTAATCATGAACTCATTTGTCTCTTTTATTATAGGATGATGATGCAGTTAATGCAGAAGCTTTTATAAATAAAGCTTCTTTTTTGGTTAGCAACAGTCAGCATGAAGTCCTGAATCTGCAATACAAGGTTACTATTTGGTTGTGTTATGTTGGTAATGTGATATGTTAGCATCAACATTCTGCTGATAATGTTATTTTTATTTTTCAGGTTTGTTATGCTAGGATTCTGGATCTAAAAAGGAAGTTTCTGGAAGCTGCACTGCGGTATTATGATATTTCACAGATTGAAAAGCGGCAAATTGGAGATGAGTAAGTATAATTAATTTCAATGCGCTGTTACACCACATGGTTTTACCCCATTATCTGGTTTACCTTTAATTGTTTGCTTTGTTATCTTCAACATAATTTTCAACATTCAATGATGGATGACAGCATGATCATTTAGTTTTCTCCTGTGGTTACCAATGGAATTAGTTACCTTTTTCGCACTGTTCTTCATGTGGTCTATGTTTATCAAATTGTATTGAGTATTGAGTGAATGTTGTCATCTTAGGCTCTTACGCCCATCTGGCCATCTCAGTTTGCCTCACCATCATTGCAAACAGTCCTCAGCGGTTCCATTTCCTGCTGATATTAACTTTTAGTTTATTACTTCTGAATTTGCTTAGTGGATAGATCTTTTGTATTCATCTTGTGGATAATTATAGTGGAGTAAGCAGATAAAATATCTTATTCTGCGATGCCTTTTTATCAATTACCATTGTCAAAGAGAATCACTTAATGTTTAGCATTTTTAAAATTTTCGAAATCATTATGTTTTTGCTAAGCTTATCTAAGGGAGCCTATAAGTTCCTAGATCTTGTAAGATGCTTTTAGAGCTTATTAGAGTCAATTGCATATAAAAATAAGTTGATTGGTCCTTAAGATGTTATTAGTGGTGAATTGTTATAGAAAAGGTGATTATGGGTTTCAAATTAATGGTTTCTTTTTGGGAGAAAAGCTGGGTATCTTACTCAAAGCTACTTAAAAGATCTAAATAAGATATTGTCTTAATAAATGATTACCAAACACTTTAACGAAGCAGCTTATATAAGATGTTTCTGAGTTATATGTTTCAGCACCACCCTCTAATATATACAAATGCAGTCTCAACTCATTTAGGTTATGTTTTCTTTGAATGTGAATCTTTGCATGTTTTTATCTTTGAAATGTTGAGAGTTTTGTGAGATTGATGTATGTTGACCTATGAATATATAACAGAGAGGTCGATGAAGAAGCGCTGGAGCAAGCTCTGGCTGCTGCCGTGACCTGCACAATTTTGGCGGCTGCTGGGCCTCGGCGTTCTCGTGTTCTTGCAACCCTGTACAAGGTGAAAGAAATGTTTACCTAGTTCTGAATATTTTTGTGGATTCTTCTGGTTGACTGTGAAGATACTATTGTAATGCCCTTGGCTTTAAGATTCTTTTCTGAATTCCCACTGTGATAACTCAGATACTTCATTCGTTGTATTAATGCATTTTCTCATAATTGTATTGCATAACTCACATGTTTATATGTTGGAAAGGGAAGTGTATTGACTTCTTTATTTGTATGTTATCATTATACACTCTCCACTGCAAATTAACACACCTATTAAGTCAGACAACTCGGAAAGCTTGACCACTTCCTATGTAAGGGACTAATGTCAAGGATCATGCAGCATGACTATTCTTAATTTTTTCTTGTGATTTCACCAGGATGAACGGTGCTCCAAGCTAAAGATTTACCCAATCTTGCAGAAGGTATACTGTTGATTCTTGATTATGCCATCTCCCTTTCGACCAATATTGCTTCTAATGCTCAGTTAGTGCCTAACATTATAGGTACACTCAAATATAAATTTCCGTTGATGTTAACTAAGCTAACTTTTTTAAGTCCTCATATGGGAATTGCTAGGTATATCTGGAGAGAATTTTGAGAAAACCTGAAATTGATGCATTTTCTGAAGAATTGAAGCCACATCAGGTTGGTGCACTAAACGGTCTACATGCATCCCATCTTTCAAGTTCTTCATTTGTAATTATATATCTGACAATCTTATGTGATTCCTAAATGTTGACAGAAAGCAACGTTGCCCGATAATTTTACTGTTCTCGACCGAGCCATGATTGAGCACAATCTCCTTAGTGCTAGCAAACTTTATACAAATATTAGGTAGGTTGATATGTCTTTGAATCCTCTGTTGATTGGACATGCTGAAATCGTAATCTCTTGTGGTTTGTATATGTTCTTGATTTTGACTCTGTTATACAGTTTTGAAGAGTTGGGCACGTTGCTGGGTATTGCTCCTCAAAAGGTTCTCTTCTGTCTTCAACCAAAAATAACACTATGGCTTTGTTGAATTAGATTTCTAATGGAATAGTCAAATCTGTTTCATAATTTAATTTTCTTGAGTTGGAAACTTTTTTATCTTGTCTTCTTTGTACTTAGTTCTAATATACTTCGGTTGCTGCTTGATCCTGCCTTTGTCTTACGTCTATTTCTAGTATGCTCATATTAGTAGTGACTTGTTGAATTCTCACCAGTTTGAAATCAACTGGTTTTGAGAAACTAAAGCGATAAATAATTTATATTTTTTCCTAATACCATATCCTTTTTCATGCCACTTCATGGCACCCCTACGTTTCTCCAAATCTTGCCAAAGGATAGAGCATTTATAGAACTTACTAAAGCTTCAACTTTTGGCAGGCTGAGAAAATAGCTTCAAGAATGATCTGTGAAGATAGGATGAGAGGATCTATTGATCAGGTAAAACTGAATTTCCACTTAATTTTCAACCCTATTGTTTCTTCAGTTAGCTTTCATCTTTATTCTGCTTTAAGTTATTTGATTTTCATAATCAGTATCAGCCCCTTTTTTCTCTGGTTACGTTCCTAGATATTAATAGAAACTCCATTTACATTCAACAATGCCAGGTCGAAGCTGTTATACATTTTGAGGATGACACCGAGGAATTGCAGCAATGGGATCAACAGGTAATACATGCTATCCATCATAATTGAGTGGTATTAGTTGGTGCATCTATTGAAAATTTCCATCAATCTACAGTCCTTTAACTTCCTAAATGATCTCGTGGTTATGTTAGCATATTGCAGATAGATATTTTAAAAGACATTAGTAGAAGATGTGTGGGAATTGTGTCTAGAAATATGGGAAAAACATGTTCTATAGCCATATTTTCAGAAGACATGTTTATGGCCATTTTGGATGATTTTTGCATAAACAATGTACATCTCGAACTTATCCTCTTTGAATCTCGAATCAGGCATGGTTTGAGCTTTAAAAGCTTGACCACCGTGCTTTAACAGTTGAAGTTTGAGACACCTGTCTCGACCCTCAAGCTATACCCATGACTCAGGCTTGAGTGGCAATGCCTTGGTTACTGAGACATACATGATCAAGTCTCAGCAGCTCGAGCAATTGAATCCCTTGTTACGAATTTGCTATGCTAGATTAACTAGTAATTACTGCCAAGCTGTCATTATTTAAATTTTCCCGTCCACTAAGAATATTTCTATCCCTGAATTCTTTTTCTTGATTAAATGTTGTATATTTTCTAATCCATATAATTTAAGATGGGACTAACATTTATTTTGTTTTGGCAGATATTTGGCTTGTGTCAGGCTCTCAATGAAATTCTTGATAGCATGGCGAAGAAGGGTT
>JAYJMF010000008.1:2422832-2433925 GCA_036873715.1 Salvia sclarea
GCCGCCTTCACTCCGGCGACTCCCCGGTGCACCACCGCCTTCACTCCGGCGACTTCCCCTTCTTCTGCAGCGCGCCGATCAATTAATTAAATTCTATTAAAAACGAACCGATCAATTATAAGTGAACCGAACCGAAACTTTTAAAATATCAAAGTGAACCTTAAAAATTGCAAAATAACCCCTACTATGTATACATACTACGTTGATTTACATTTTGAAATTTGATTGGTCTCCTATGTAGCCTATGTGATATTCCCCTGTCCCAATTAGTTTGAGGCAAAAAAATTTAGCACATGATATAAGGAGTGTAAAATAGTAATAAAAATATATATTATTATTATTTTAAGTTGTGTGAGTAATAAAAGTGTCTCAAAAAAAATGACTCAAACTAGTTGGGACGGCTAAAAAAAGAATACGACTCAAGCTAGTTGGGACGACTAAAAAAAGAATATGAGCCCATGAAGTTACTCCCTCCATATTTCTATAAGTGTTTCATGACATCTCTTTACACAAATCAAGAAAAGGTGCGATTTTACTTTCTTTATCCCTAATTATTGCTTTGAGAATTGAAAATGTAAAGTATTTTAAATGATTACGGGAGTAACATCAAAAAATTTACTCTATATTTGTATTGATATCCGAAATGAGACACTTATTTACATAAAAAAAAAGGTATAATAGGACATTTATAAAATACGGAGAAAGTATAAGCTTGTAAATTATTAAGAAAGAGGAACTATTTTTTAAAGAAAATTGACGAGAGAAATTCACAGGTGCGTTCAAACTATGATCTACTCAGGTAATTAGAAAAAAAAGCGAACTAATAATATTTGGGCCCATTTGATAGGCAATATGGGATGAAGGAAGATTAGACTAAAATTATATGTTGAGTTGGGATGATTTGAGATGATTATTATGTATATGTTATTTGGTAAATTAGATGAGTCATCAAGATGAATATCATATTCTGTGTGGTAGTGTTGATTACCAACAAAATGAAGTCAGTTTAATTACAAAGTTACCCTCTATCTTTTTTAATATTCCCCACCAAATACCACATCTCTCTATCTTCTTCAATCGATTTCCCTCCAAATACCACGAAAATATTCTACACAAAATGAAAAAACAAAAAATCCTGATGTAATGGCTATTCGACCAAGAAATTTGCAGACGTGATTTTTGGGAATTTATAGTAAAATCAAGTATAGTGTTGTAGTTGGTGGTTTTTGTGAAAGAGGATAAGCTAGAATAAGAGATTTAACACCATTTTATTTTTGGGTCTCCACTCATAATTTTTCATTCATGAACGAATTGCAGGCTTGTAACTTTCAACTTATGGCAATTTTTCATGGGTAACAAAAAAAAGTCCTAATTTCGTCAAAAATTTCATTCGAAATTGATGAATAACGAGTCTAAGACCAACAATTTGCAAAATCATTTGAAAGAATATATATCACCTCGAGTCCTCACCGCGGCGACGGCAAATCAGCAAGAAGCTTCAGTTTTTTCTTGCGATGTGAGTGGATTTGTGGAGGTCGAATTTATTTTTTAAAAATTCAACGTTTTTTTTTTTTGCAGAGAAGATGAGCATGTGGATGTATTTGTGGAGGTCGAATTTGTGGATTGGTGGGATTTTCGAAAAATCACGTGATTTAACTGAGTACTGTTCATGAAAGATGAAAATTATATCACTTAGGTGGGCGGATTAACATCTTGCTTCATCTGCTCAATTTCGTAGCGGGCCGTTGCTGGATGACGGGCTGATAAGATGAAGGAAAAAATTACCAAATAATAGATGAGGGTATCTTAATATAGTACATCATCCTTCATAAAGCCTACCAAATGAGTCCTGAATGAGATTGTTTCTAAAATCTCGGTTGCCACTTGCCACTACAAACTTTTTATTTTTGTATTTAGACTAATCGAAGAAAGCTTCGCAATATTCCAGGCTTTATTTTATATATTTTTAATAAAAAGCACAAAATGAATTGGGGCGGGACTTTTGCCTCCAAAAGAGGCTTCTGAGTTCTGAGGTTTTTATATATAGAGATAGTAGCTGTTAATTTCTCCCTCATTTAAACCCCACGCCGCTCTAACTCCCACCTACACCTGCAGATCCCTTCGTCTCACAAACCGCAAAATCTCTTCAAATTCGCTCAAGATGGCCGAAATCCAAGAGCCCTCGCCCAAGATTCAGAAGATCCACGACAACAACGGCGTTTCCGACGCTAAGCCCACTGCGGTCACGCCGTTTCTGCGTGTAAAGAGGCTCTCGGAGAAAGCCGTTCTGCCGTCTAGAGGTTCCCCTCTTTCAGCCGGCTACGATCTCTCTAGGTATATTTGCGCTTAATATTTTCCGTTCACTTTTTTTTTTTTGTTCTTTCGTGAATCTCATATTCTCCTTCAATTTGATAGCGCCGTAGAGACAAAGGTTCCGGCCAGAGGAAAAGCTCTGGTGCCGACGGATCTCAGCGTTGCTGTTCCCGAAGGAACATATGCTCGAATCGGTATTTTTTTCTGCAACCCTATCCATTTTTTCTTCGATTGGTAAATTCGTAACTTAAAGGAGATTTTCTCAACTGCAGCGCCTCGGTCTGGGCTGGCGTGGAAGCACTCGATCGATGTGGGGGCCGGGGTGGTGGACGCCGACTACCGGGGGCCTGTTGGGGTGATTCTATTCAACCACTCCGATGATGATTTCGAAGTGAAGGCTGGTGATAGAATTGCGCAGTTGATTATTGAGAAGATTGTGACGCCGGAGGTGACTGAGGTGGATGATCTTGATTCCACAACTCGCGGTTCCGGCGGCTTTGGATCTACCGGCGTTTGAAGTTTCTCGTATTTTCTAACTTGGTGTTATTAGAGGTGGTGAAATATGGTTTTTGGGTTTCTGACTTGGTTCAGTCATTTTGTTGAACATGTGGTGGATCCATTTTCTCCCCTCATTACTATGTTCATCTATCGGCCTATTAAAGTCTGCAAGTAAATTGACTTCGAAATTGCCATGCAATTTATGTGAATTGGTAAATTTTGTGATGGCGATTGGCGAATATCATTGAAATTTCTTTCTATTTAACTTATCTTATAAATTCTATAGATTTAGGTTGCGTTTTCTTTGATGGAAAATTATCACGTGAAAAAGAGGGATAAGAAAATATTTTGCCTTTAAATTTTCCCTTCTTTTTCATTCCTTTGTTTAAAAAGAAGAATTTTATTCTTTTTTTCTCCTCCTTTTCACTCTAATAGAAGGATAATATTTTCACTCCTTGCAAATGGGATAATATTATCCTTCCATTTGAGTGAAAATGAGGAAGAAGAAAGAGTAAAATTCTTTTTTTAGAGAAAGAGATGGAAAAAAAGGAAAAATTTAAAGGGTAAATGTTCTCTTTTCTCTCGTTTTCCTATGATAATTTATCCATCAAAGAGAACGGAGCCTCAAGTGAGATTGCTTGCTTCTTGATGCAAAAGATAATTGAATGTCTAAAATGGGATAAGCTCTTGATAGGAGCAATTTAATTGAAATGTTTTATTTTGTGTAATGTTTATAGACGTGTGCATCATTAACATCAGCATGTACTTCTTGACGCATAAATGTTCTAATTTTCGTATTAACATTACTTTAATAAAGATGAAATTATCGTATTTAATTTTCAATCTTTTTGCAATTAACGTGCTACCAGTTAACAGATCATTCCTATCTGTAGTGATCCGAATTCCTAATTATCAGATAGAGTCAACATTGCGCCAAAAACTAGTCTGAATCAATTATCATTTTATTCCTTTCTTTAGTGATGGATTATCAATCTATCTTTATTGATCTTATCTAATCCTAATAGAGTCAAAGTTCTGTGAAAAGTGAAAACTAATCTGAATAAATTATTAATTAATTTATTCCTATCTTTTGTGATGATTATCAAATTTCGCAATAACACCTTTTCCTTAAGAGTCTTGTTTGATGGAATTTGTTCTCTTCGCTGCATTGAACCCCAAATCGTACATGAAAAATAATGGTATTGATGTATAGATTTATTTTTGACAAAATAACAAGTTGTCAAAGAGAATCTCCATTTGATAAAATTTATAGAGCTTTTACAAAAAAGTTGTCAAAGAGAATCACCATAAATTAGAACAATTGTGGCACTTTAAAGATCATATAGAACTCATAGAATCAGATCAAGATTATAACTTGTAATATTACTCCGCAAGTACTAAAAAATTGCACATACATGACTTAAAGAGTCATGCATTGCTACAAAGCTACAATGTTTGTGGTCGTCATCCTTTAATATGCTTTTTCCCCAAGTTTGGGGTTCTTGGCTTAAGCATTATTTGAAAATTTCCGAAACCGTTACATGTCAAATAAATATGCTCAGAGAATAATACATCAGTGGCCTAACAAAATTTGAAGCACAAAAATCTGATAAATCAATACAATTTACTTGATTAATGACTAAAGTGAACAACCTCGTTCCCATTCTCTGATTGAGAGTTTGAAGGCTCCTCCCGAGATTTAGAAGTAAACCATAAAACATCCCAACGCCAACTACCTTTCCACACCAGTTTACGCAAGATACACAAACAACAGCCGCGCTATACCGAATGCCTAAGATATTCCGTTCTAAGCTGAGGATCACAAGATGGAGGAGGGCAAACTTGATCCCCTTCTTCCACTCATGTTTCCAGGCCATTAAAACGTCCTCCATGCGTTTGATCTAGAGATACCACCTCATGTCGAGACATGATTGCAGAAGCAACACATTCTGCTGGAGAAGACAAAAGCACAACCACCACCATCGAGCCAACTGCCAAAACACTGAAAGCCATTAACAAGGATATGGGGCTTCCTTATACTAAATCTTCTCATCAACTTCTCAAGGAGTCAAGAGTGATGATGAAAGACGAGGCAGAACAAGAATACAGCACATGGACAGATGTATATTCAAGGATCAACTTCTCAAGGAGTCGAGAGTGATGATGAAAGACGAGGCAGAACAAGAATACAGCACATGGACAGATGTATATTCAAGGGCGACGGCAAAATGATACACAACACACGAGGACACAGAACAAGTGAAGGATCTTGATAAGATATTTATGCCATGCTATGTTAACATCAAACCATAAATGGTAGGTGAGATTATAATTGACAATGAAGAGAATTTGCTTCCTTGCTGATTGGTTGGGCCTTTACCGCTTAATAAAACAAACCATCTTGACAATGAGATGATGTTGAATCAAATGAAAGTGAAGTTTCTCTATATCTTTTACCTGCAGAGACTTCTTTTGTCATGGAACAGTAACAACTTCAGCAGATTCAAGAACATCACTTATATTGCGATGTGCCTTTTGCCTTTTCCTTCTTATATAGCAAGATGGCCGATCTGTACAACAAGCAATAGCCCCCTTGCGGATGAACTTCTCAATAGCTATGCGGCTCCTTATTAGTGCTAATCTGTTCATATAAGGTAAATCATCCGACATAAGAATAAATCAATATCTGATGATTGCATGCAGTAGGGCATGAACAAACTTACAAAAGTATGGAGAAATTTGTTCATCTCCCAAAAGAAGAAAAACACCTAGTTAACTATTATTGCAGTTCATTATGCCATACGTCGAAAAGCTTTAATTTCTCAATGCTAGAAAATCTTCAAATAAAAAAGAATTGAATCTTCTCAATGCTAAAAAAAATTCAGGGATTCAAGGATGAGAATTCATGTTAAAAATAGAAAATAAGACTATTTCTCTATTCCCTAGCCCACATAGTAAGGCTCCACTTGGAAAATGCTGACAACTAACAGGAACCCTCGGAAATCTGCTGGAACCTCCAAGTCCTATATCAAATTAATGAAAATGGAAATACTTTCACAAGCAGCTCAAATCCTCCAACTCTACAAGTACTAACCACTTAGTACTAACTCTCAAGAATCTTCATCTCCAAGCAAAAGCACATTCAGGGGTGGGGTAGCAAGTTTGACGAGTACCAGGTGAATTATGATTTATTTTTCCTCAAAAAAAAAAAAATGAAGTAGCATATATACACAAGAAGCAGAGAGTCTACTTCGCGGAATAACAGAAAGGTAGCACAACCACGAGCTAGATAGGTAACAAAAGCAAGAATATAAACAATTTACTTGGCTGTATTGCAGGTACTGTCTGTTATAGAATACCTTACGTGACAAACAAAGTTCATCTTCTATTCATGCGTTGACGTTGTTGGTGTTTCCAAATGGGATCCAAGCCCTGAAGCTCCCTCTCTTTCATCCACATTCTAGCTTCTGCACTCCGCCCTTGTACGGCTAAACCATGGATAACTATATCATATGTCCAACTGTTTGGTTTATATCCTTTTTCGAGCATACTAGAGACTAATTTACTAAGAGAGCCACTTCTTTTACTCACCAATCTTCTTAACATCATATTATATGTATAAAGATCAGTTTTGAAGCACTGAGTAATTAGTGTTTCCATATCCTCATCTAAATAATTTCCTCCAATACCACCAGAAAATATGCCAATCAGGTGACCCAGCATCCAACATGTAGTTGTGAGATTTTTCGTCCCACTCGAAAAAACCCAAGCTTCATATAATGACCTACTTTTCAACGAATGCAACAAGAATACATTGCCAATAAAGGATGAAACTTTACGACCCATTCTAACCATATCATCGAGAAGATCTATAGCCTCACTATACATCTCCAAATCACAGTACAACTTGATAAGTTCCTCGTAACATTGGAGTGTTGGAGCTACATTGGCTTTATGCATACTGTCCATTACCTTTGATGCGAAGTCCAGTTCTTTAACTCTGCAAAGACCAACGATCATGACATACCACAGTTCTTTCCGTTTCCATGTCACGGACAACTCACAGAAAAGCAACAAAGCATCAGAAACTTTTTTGGATTTCAAATGACACTGTAATAATAGGACGGCAGCTCTCAAACTTGGTTCAAGACCATTCCTTTGCATGATCTCATATACTTGCATAGCCAGTTCCGGCCTACCTGCATGTCCAGCCCCATCAATGAAGATCTCGAAAGTGGTAACGGGGGAAATCACACTGCGAGCAAGCTGCATTTCAAGCAATGCAAAGAATCTATTTTCTGAGTAATCCATTTCAAGTAGGCAGCAAATGACTTCTCTATACAACCTCTTGCTTGGGCGAAAACGGCTTTCTTGCATCTCAATGAGTAAGCTAGCCGCTATATCTCCTCTATTTGACCTGGAAAATCCCTCAATCATGCTATAGTAAGCAAACTTCCGAGATGACTTGTCTAACCTGGTAAGCATGTCGTGTAACAGGTATCCTTCTTCAACTTTGCCAGCCCTACAGAAAGCTGATATGAACTTGTCGTATGGAAAGTTCTTGGGCATGAGTTTGTTTTCCAAGAGGAACACAACCAACTCCTTTATCTTATCAAGCTTCCCTTCTCTGCAGAGTGCATCAGCAACAATGGACAAGGTCCTCACCCCAGGGAAATAACCCTGTTGCAAGGAGTTTTGCAAGACTTGATATGATTCCAAGGCACTACTTTCCCCCAAAAGAGTATTTATTAGATAGTTATAAGCCATGCGATTAACAGAGAGGCCAAACTCCGCCTTCGAGTTATACAACCCCATGGCAACGTCCATCAATCCTGCTTTACATAGAAAGCACAAGACAGCATTCATGGTGGTATCATTAGGTACCACCCCCCTATTGGTCATCTCCACCAACAAATCATACACATCTTCGAGCCTATTCTCCCTCAAAAGCCTGCAAATAAGAATATTGAAACGGTAGACATCTGGGACATAATCATCAGCCACCTGCTTATCCTTGAAAAACTGTAATGCATCATCCATCTTCCCGATCTTGACGAGTTCGCCAATCCACGTACCATACACATCCTCCTTCATATCCACCCCCATCTTCCTGAAATCCTCGACCAACACAAAAGCCCTCTCAAACTGATTATTCTTACATAATGCGGTTACAAGGTTAGACGCTCCATAACTAATCAATTTTACCCCATCATCAGTCTTCATCACACCACGCAGATACTCATCCGCCCACTCAAGCTGATTCTGCTTACAATAATTTTTTATCATAATCGAATGCGTGCATTGATCCTCACACCCCCGGATTTTAATCTCCCTAGCCAAACTCTCCACAAAATCATATTGACCTTCATCAACTAGGGCATTCAGCAGCACATGATAGCCGACCTTGTCCAAATCATGCCCCAAAAACCGCATTTTGCCAAACACAGTGAGCGCAGTCTCGCACTTGCCTGCTAAACAATAACCAATAACCAATATATTATGATACAATACTTTACCGTTGAACGCCTGCTTCCCATAGTCTTGCAAAAAGTCCAGCATCAAGTTCGTCAGCTTCGCCTTGGAAATAACTCGGAAAATGGCGCAGAACGTCGCTCTCGTGTGGAAGAAACCCGGCTGCCGCCCCGCCCAATCGAAGAACTTCAAGCAGGAGAGGACATCCTTCCTGTTGTAACGCAGAACGTCGAGAACTAATTCCTCCGTGGGGCGGATGTTGAAGCGGGAGAGGTCGGCGTCCGCGGCGGAACCGTCGTGAGCGCGTAGGGCTTCCAAGATGCGATCGTAAAGAGGGATTTTCCGCGACATGAACCATTCTCTAAAGTAATAGGCGAGGTCGGATTGCTGCGGGTCGGTGATGGATCGATTGGTACTGGACGAAGCGGAGACAGGAACGGGAGGGCTAGCGGCGAAGGAGGATAGAGCCGCCGTGGGTGTGGCGGAGGCGGGAGGAGGGTGGAGAAGGGATCTGGATTGCCTTGCGTATCTGAGCGTCAGCATCCCTGCTAGATTAATTGAGCAATTAGTGCTGTAAATGTTAAGGGGAGACTGAGATTTGCGGTAGAAAGGAAGCCATGGGAATGAATTATTTACCTTCTTCGTCGGAGAATGGCGGCGGCGGCGGCGGCGGCGGCCGACGGATTCAGTAGAAGAGTGTGGAGGTTTAGGGAGTAACGTTGTGCTCTTTGCATCCGTTTCTTTCTTCCTTTTTATTTCCCTACATATATTAAAACTATTTCCTTTTTTTCAATTCAAAAAATCAATAAGATGTTCAATCAAATTTATTTTATGACATTAATTTATAATATTATTATATTAGTATCATTATTGGCATTTATCAGTATTTTCGACCCAAAACCCTACCTATAGATAGAAAGAGGACGCCAGTGAGTTAATAATCCCTTCACAAATAGTGTTTCACTTTATGAACGATACGAATTTTAATAAAAAGTGAAGAAATTGTATGAATGGAGAAATAATCACACCATATTGATTTAATAAAGAGTGGAGGATATTGTGTGAGTGGAGAAATTGTCCCATCATATTTTTACCAAATAAGAAAAGTGAAACATTCTTTTGTGGACACCTAAAATGGTAAAAATGAAACACTCTTCGTGGAAGAGCGGAGTACTACTTTTTTCAGAATTAATTGATTTTTTACTAAATACTAAGGGACCGTTTACATTGAGTTATAAGGTAGATTGACAAAATATAATATTGAGTATTTTAAAGATATGATTGTAAAATTAGTTCAAAATTGAACAATCTATCATTTATCCATCAAAATAAATACCGAATTAACTTGAATTATTTTTATCAATCCATCTTATCATGCAAAGTAAACGTTACCTAAATATAATAATTGTAATTACAAACCCAGGAATGACGTTAATCCCAAGCAATAAAACAAAGAAAAGATAATTTTGTATGTTTATAAGTATGATCCAAAATAACAAAAAACCTAGTCCTCGACGAAATTAATTAATACTTGCACAATCAAATCATAATAACGCCATAAGACCAGTGGATACAAAATTTTACGTAGTTTTATATATATATAATATAAAAAGAAATTACTAAACTATAGTTTTGTTTCAAAAAGTTATACCAAGCATTATAGTATCTAATTTATCTATAGGAGAATGGGTTTTGTATTCTTCTTAATTGAAAGTTGAAAAGCCTCTAATGTGACTGGGCCCAATAGAATTTGCAAGAAGTACAATTTACTTAAGTCCATTGTTGTTAACCATGGAGCAGATTTTTTTTTTTGGTTTAGAACTTAACCATGGAGTAGAATTGAAGTCCGATAAACATGTATGATGAAGGGTAAATCTGATAATAAAATATTCTTAAAATAACTTATAGTAATAGAAAATATTTGATAAAAAACATTAGTATTAAATAATTTAAAAATTATAACATAAGCTCTTTAAAAAACAAGTTTTTTCAACTAAAATACAAGTTCATCAATATTAACTAATATTTTTATAATATCATCAGCAACAACAAATAATACCAAAATAAGATTACCATTATTTACTATTTCCAACATATATCCTTCTACTTTCATACATTTAATATTTTCTCTCCTTAAACGTTTTCGCGAATATCATATACACTCCTAACATTTGATTTGGACCAATTACATCTTCAACGTTTGAAAACCCGAGCAAAACACCCATATCTTTTGACGAAAAAGTAATGATGTTAACAAAAATCGATTTTGCTCTATTTATTTATTTTTAGCTCATGTATATCGTCAAAAAATTGTTGTTATTTATTTAATTTAATGACATCACAATAGTTTTGGCAATACACTTCAGCTCTAGTTAGTAAATTTTTTTACACGAACTATAAAGTGAACAACGAAAATAAATAGATGTAATAGTCATAAATTCTTCGGACTATAATTTAAGAATAATCCACTGTCTTTAAACAATCCAGCTATAGTTAAAAATGTCTCTGACTACTCGGGAAAAAAGAAAAAGAAAGAATAGTAGAACAAGACACAAAATTTATCGAAGGGGGAAAACTGAATTTCGTCGATTAAAGTTGAAGCCTGACATTATTTGATTACTCATAATAAATCATCTATTTATAATTCTAATTTCAAAGGCTTATGACACATAAGCCTCTAATTCTCTTTACACATGCCACATCACTTTTCTTTAATTATAATTTTTGAGTTTATAATTATTATTGAACAAAAAAAAAAACAATTAAAAAAAAAAAAGGAAAATTTTTAATTTATTTTTTGTTATTATATT
>JAYJMF010000008.1:2449482-2461701 GCA_036873715.1 Salvia sclarea
AATTTAGTTATCACACAGCGACTAGTTTTCTCTTGATCCCAACCATATATATATATATATATATATATATATATATATATATATATATACACACATATACATGATGGAATATAGGAAATACGGGGTGAGTTACGGTGAGAAATCCCTTAGTGTAGGAATATAAGAAAGATTATATCCGTATAGCACATCCTTCATATGTGTAGTACCATCAGTATTACTAATTAGCATAGATTTTAAATATGTGAGTTTAGCACATATTTCCTTATTTCGTAGCACGAATTCTCTAGCACAAACAACACAAACACCTAGCACAACCTTCGCATAGCACATACAACACAAACACTTAGCACAACTGAGTATTAATTTGAATAATTGATCTAACTCAATCAAAGGCCCAAATTCATTCATATTTCCTACGAAAAAAAAAAGCTTTCCTACCTAAACCTATCACTAGGAAATACAAGGCAATAGAGCATGAAATTGATTACATAGCATCTGTACCCAAACTTAAAAGAGAAGAACATTGTCATGAAACATATTCAAAGCTCACGACAATAAATTGCCAAATTATAGTCACATAATACAAATAGCATTCCCCACAATCCGGGAAAGCTCAAGTTTTATAGCTTAAAATGACTTATCATTGCAATGAAGCAAACAATGAGTATAAATGTTGGGTTTACAGAACCTCCTTCAGCAATCTCCTAGTAAGATCTTTCGGAAGTCCCATCACACTATCAGTTCCACCCACCTGTTAAAATAATTAATTAATTAAATAATCCCTTTCTTCCTCAATGCATAACTATGTAGGAGTGAGTAATTCTATCGAGTACTATAACATATTGGATTTCTACAATTCCAACTCTGCAATATGTATTGTTTCACTTCTCTAAACATAGACACAAAACAGATTATTCCTTGATTGTGTTCCTCTCAAACTCTTTAAAGGCTTTAGTGGTATTCCAGCTAAGGACCCTACTTTCGGAGTAGCAAAGCGCAGCTTTGACTATTTATTTTTAGCCAGCTAGTCACTCCAACGTTTTGCTAATAAAGACTAAAGCTTTGGATAAACCATACAATTAAAATAGTAAATGAAGGTACGAGGAATTGGAATACTAACCACTTCTTTCACGTATGGCACAACAAGAGGATGTTCAATTATCAATCCTCCTGCTACGTTGAGCACAAGCGCTTCTTCTATCTACAGACAGAAAAAACATGTTACACATTAGTAATCGCATCAATAAGACAAAAGGTTACAACTTACAACGATATAAGATAAAACTACATACCAGTTTATCTATTACTTCTTCCGGTATATCATGGAAATGAATCTGCAAAAGTTAAAGTACTCAATCATGGTGGAATCTATTAAAGCAAAACATGGGAAAAGTGGAAGTTCTGGTCGAAAGTACAATTGAGAGAGTACTTTCGACAATTTTCTGAGACAAAAAAACAAAACATAGCAATTTTCTGAGCTACTTTCTCTAAATTGGTCATTAACTTTTTGTAACTCAAGCAGCAACAAGACAAAAAGGTTTTATTATGTCACACATCATGACCACCACTTTCAGAGTAAAAACCAGAGTGAAATTCAAAACCAAAGAGGTAGCATTTGATCCAAAATCATGCCAGGTAAATGAAAACAATAAAGGTTGGTTTCTCTGCTAAAACTCAGTACTTTATGCAGACTATGGAAGCTAGCCATACAAATATGATGAAACGTAAAAACTTAAAACATGCAGATCATATACATCCTTCAGATCAGATATCCATTACAATATCCACAAAATCTTATTGGAAGGCACACCAGTTTTGAAGATCCTATCCTATGTGGTTTGCGGACTATCAGTAGGAGTATGATTCACCCAAACTGCAAGCTTAGGTAGTGGTCTTGGGCTTCCCTCGCTCATTAAGGTGACAAAAAGATAATTGCAGTGGCTTATTCTTTGCAAGATGGCAGCTTAATGCTTAACATGGACGAAAGCATTCTGATAGGCATAAGTGTGGAGGAAAGCAGAGTTCAAAGATCAATTAATGTGATTAGTAGTATTATATTGCACATGAATGGCCTTTTAAATAATTAGAAGTCCCCGGGGGGAGATCCCCTTATAGGTGTCGTTCCTACTAAAACTACAAAAAGCTTGCCACGTGGAAAAAAAATCTTTTTAACAAAGAGAGGGTTATCAAATCATTTTGTTTCATGTCGTTTGATCTCAATGAATCTGGAATATAGACACATGTTCATTAATAAGGCAGGTAGGAGTTAGGTTGGTGAGGATGCAAGGAGTTATGAGTTAGACCCATCTAGAGTGTTCTCTTGCGAGTCCTTTTTCATGTCCTCTTCCCCTGTTAGCATTTATAAACCATTTCCCAGTTCCAAAGGTGCTTTTGTGCATGGTTGTTGGCTGAACAATGTGGAAACATCACAAAATCCTATTTATACATCCAAATATTTTTCAGAAGACGTTACACTCACTATACTTAATGATGTCATAATAGCTTCCCAAGTGACTAGAACACTACAGTATGACGACTTAGATCACCTGATAGATCATTTAGTATTTGAGCATTAGAAAAGGACAAATGTATGCTAACAAAAGGAGACTACAAGCTAAGAGCTGAACATAATAAATATGGCATTCCAAAGTATTTTCATCCTCTGGTAACAGCATGTTATTTAACAACAAAGTTACGATATCAACTTAGGGTGTATTAATTAAACATATCCATTGATCATGAACTATAGAATATGAAATAAAGAAGCCAAGAATAAACTATTAAAGGGTTGCCTAAGTTAAAGGTACCTCAACTTTGTCCCATCCTCCTTTTCTTGATCCATTGCTAAGGTTTGTTACAAGAACAGAACTAACTGTGGCAGCATGTCCACCAGAATAACCTACAACAGAAATATGCAAGACAATCTGAGTGAGAAACTAAGATTTTACAGAGGAAGGATGAGAGTATAGAAATATCAGTAAACCTTTTATGAATTGACGTGCCTCCTCTTTGCTAGAAGGTTTTTCCCTTATCACGCCTTCATACACCACCACCTCCATATCATTATGGAAATAGAGTGAGACAAAAGAAAATATGCAATTGTAGCAATGTATATTATCTAAAATATTGAATTAAATGCTGAGAAGATACTGCTATCTCATGCCAGAAAACCATATTCGACTCATATAATTGATTGATTGCTAGCTACCACTGATCTACAAGTTCTTACTTTATAGAATCTCAAAGCAATACAGAGTTTGAGATAATTTAAAGATTTTAAAGGCTTCTGTGTAACCTGGCACACCAAATAACCAAACATCTAGGCTTAGTTAAACTTAGATATAGAAATTGGGATATCCAAGATTATGGGATTCCATATTGACTCAAAAGGAGTGAGAGCCAACAGGTTTTTCTGATGCATGAGGAAAATTTCATTCAACAGACTGATGATAGCCAGCTACTTGAAAGTAAAACTATAGGATTGGACCAAGAACAATTCCGGTACATACATAACAAACCTGGAAAAATGTTTTTCTAGTGATATTGCGATAGGGGTTTTAATTATAAACATATAGCTGAGTTAATTAAAGCAATTCGCTCCAAGAAATATGCCACATATACTAAGTTGGTTTCATGGTTTTAACATAACAATGTTTATACGATCAAAATTTATGCTACTATCCAAGCAAGTTAAGCCAAACTACTGCCTTGAAAAATGAACTTCCACCTATAAACTCAAATCACACAACTGAGCAGTGGTTTCCACCACAACCTAAAACTGTTAATTTTCAAGTCAGGAAAAAGTCTCCTTAAATTATTAGTAAAAGCAGACAATGCATAACAAGAACACTTGATGAACATGAACATGTTCGAAAACTCAGATAAGTTGAATCAAGGAAATATGTTTATACTTGGTCACAAGTAATTAGCAATGTAGATTCTGCATCCTCTTTGCCGTGAAGCTTTGGTTGGTCATTTTCTACCTAATGAAAATTTATAGTCAAGGTAAGCACTTAAACTCAAAATGAAACAACCTGTAACAGCACTCAGAAATCTATGAATGTTAGAAAATTCTTCAACAACTCTACCAGATTAGAGGAATTTAATTAGAGAGTTTTGGATAATACTTGTCATGGAAACAATAAGAGGTGATTGGCGACGCAGATTGCAATTACCAATGAAGAAATGGACGGCATAACATAAATTCACAGGGGAAATGGAAGACATACAGTATCAGCAGCGATTACAACCGTTGGTTTGGCATCCTTCTCTTCGTTGCCAATATTCTCGAGTTTTCCTATTATAGCATCTGCCTGAGGCAGAAAACAATACAAAAAAATATATTAACAATTCTAAAAGATGAAAGGCACTAATGACAAAGCATAAATCATATTTCTACACAAGCTAAATGTACACAACATAGAAAATAGTTAACCATTCTTGTTTGGCCTATGTATACCAGTGTTATACTTAATTAAACAATAACTGGAAACGGAGGGCACCTTTGCCTCAGCAAGAGCCATAACCAAATCCTCAGTCTTTTCTTTCCGAATCGCCTTTTCATCAATGTCTGCAGACTATAAACCACAAAATTCACTAAACACTAAATAAAACTAATAAATTGAAGTAAACCACAAGGCGTTCTAATATACCATGGTAGTGAATTTAAAACCCATATCCGCCAAAATCTTTTTGCGGGCAACAGATGATGATCCCAAGATTATCTGCAACACAACATCAATTATGGACGAATTTGCATTTTTCAGTTACATTCAAAAGTAACAAAGTGAAATAACATAGAAATATCAGCTAAAATACCCACCTTGAATTCTTGATCGTGACAAGTAGAATCCATTCTTTGTTTCTTTTTTGGGGGTAGAGTTTAGCTTCAGTCAAATTCTCAGTATTTTAGGCCACTAATTTCAGTTCTGGTTTGAAAATGGAGCAAAGAACACCAAGAACAAACGGTATTATTGATTTTTTATTACTTATTTATTCTCAAAAAGTTCATATTGCTTTTCTTCTTTCTTTTTTTTCAAAAAAAAACTAATTTCGTGTATGGGCTTTTCGGCCCAATATTCTGCTTCCATACAATAAGATCTTAAGACTTTGAAATAATATTGTCCAAAATGAGGAATAAATTCTTGTTCTAAACACTACAGAAGATTGATGAAGCACTGGGTGTTGGTGCTTCTTGTTAATAAACCTTTTTTCAGTTATTCGAAAAATATACAGAAGGGTTGAGAGAAATTTCGAAAAAAAAAAGAAAAAAAGAAAGAAAGAAAGAAATCAATTATTTTTAGGGGAACAGGATATCGTATTTATTCATCAAAATATCCTCGTTTATATAATGTCTTATTATATCTATCAACCAAGTTGGAAAAGAATCGGTCCAACAGCATTTGCCGAGACCTATGCACAGCTAATTGTGCAAGTGAAAACCAATTTGATTGATATGTTTCCACTTATTTAGTTATTTTGTTAGGAAAATTATTTAGTTCTCAATCACTAATAAATAGTACTCCAGTACTTTGTTAATCAGAATCAAGCACCTAAGCAGTAATTTAATTAATGAAAAAGAAATTAAAACTTAGTATAATAAGTAATGACGACGGATCACGTGCAAAAGCAGATGCTTTCTGCTAGATAACAGCAAATACTATAAAAAACTCTGCCCAAAGGCCACAAACCTTTATACACATAGTTTTCTTCAATAATCAACAAAACTATTATTATCATCTCTCTTTCTCTCTCCTCCTCCTCCCAAATCTCTCCCAATTTCACACAAATGGAGGGAGCCGGAGAGATCGGCATCGGCGGCGACGCTGAGAAAATGAAATCCCGCGGCAGCGCCACCGTGAATGTGAAACCCCAGCACCAGCACACCTACCGCCTCCCCGATTTCCTCCAGAGCGTGAAGCTGAAATATGTGAAATTGGGTTACCACTATCTGACATCTCACCTCCTAACCCTGTGCATCGCCCCATTGATGATCCTGGTCCTCCTCCAGGCCATGCAGATGAGCTCCGACGACCTCCGGCAGCTGTGGGTCCACCTCCAGTTCCACCTTGTCTCCGTCATCTCCGTGTCGATGCTCGCCGCCTTCGGATCCACCTTCTACATCCTGACCCGCCCCCGCCCCGTGTACCTGGTGGACTACTCCTGCTACCGCCCCCGCGACGACCAGAGCCTCTCAATCAGTGACTTCGTCCAGCGCCTCCGCCTCGCCGGCAGCTACGACGACGACGCCGTCGAATTCCAGAGGAAGATCCTCGAGAAATCCGGCCTCGGCGACCGCACCCATCTCCCCGAGGCCATCCTCATGATCCCTCCCACCCCCACCATGCGCGCCGCCCGCGAGGAGACCGAGATGGCCATCATCGGCGCCCTCGACAACCTCTTCGCCAACACCAAAATCAACCCTAAGGATATCGGCATCCTCGTCGTGAATTCCAGCCTCTTCAACCCTACCCCCTCCCTCTCCGCCGTCATCGTCAACAAGTACAAGCTCAGGGGAAACATCAAGACCTTCAATTTGGGAGGGATGGGCTGCAGCGCCGGCGTCATCGCCGTCGATCTCGCTAAAGACATGCTCCAGCTCCACCGCAGCACCTACGCCGTCGTCGTCAGCACCGAGAACATCACCCAGAACTCCTACCACGGCATAAAAAAATCCATGCTGATCGCAAATTGCCTCTTCCGAGTGGGCGGCGCCGCCATCCTCCTCTCCAACAAATCCTCCGATAAGAGGAGATCCAAATACGAGCTCGTCCACGTGGTCAGAACTCACAAGGGAGCAGACGACAAGGCCTTCCGGTGCGTTTACCAGGAAGAAGACGACGAGGGCAAAACCGGCATTTCACTCTCGAAGGATCTGATGGCGATAGCTGGTGGGGCGCTGAAGACAAACATCACGACGCTGGGGCCGCTGGTGCTGCCGATAAGCGAGCAGCTGCTGTTCTTTGCGACGCTGGTGATGAAGAAGGTGATGAGGAAGAATGTGAAGCCGTACATCCCAGATTTCAAGCTGGCGTTCGAGCACTTCTGCATACACGCGGGGGGCAGAGCCGTGATCGATGAGCTGGAGGCCAACCTGCAGCTGCTGCCAGTGGACGTGGAAGCATCGAGAATGACGCTCCACAGGTTCGGGAACACGTCGTCCAGCTCGATCTGGTACGAGCTGGCGTATGTGGAGGCCAAGGGGAGGATGCGGAAGGGCCATCGCGTGTGGCAGATTGCCTTCGGGAGTGGATTCAAATGCAACAGCGCGGTGTGGGTGGCGCTCAAGAATGTCCAGCCGGCTAAGAATGGGCCGTGGGAGGATTGCATACATAAGTATCCACTCAAACTGGTCTAATACCTAACTCTTTCCACATCGGATTTTCTTTTCTTCGTTTTTTTTTTATTATGTTTCGTTGATTAGTAGTGTTTGATTGTGCACTGCATTTTGATAATGTTTAGAGCTTTTCTGCTGTACTGTTTTTTCTAATCTTATTATCAAACAAAAATAGTTATGTGCTGTTGCTGTTGCTATTACTTTGTCAGTTTCGCTCAGGGATGGAGCCACGCTATACGCCAATTATTTACGCATATTCTTTTCTTATTTAGCTTGCACTATTATTCTTTATTATAAACATAACTTCAAATTTGATTTTAGCTATACATACAGAATTATAATATCCATATTTTTCAAATTCTAAATCTGTTGTGGTGGATGGAGAGAGAGAGAGAGATTAGGCTGCTACTTTTTCTTCCTCTTTTTGAATTGGGAGATACCCTACATCTACAAATGATTTGTGAGAGATGACTGTTGAGTGATTGTGCCTGTTATATTATAAGGGGTGACTGGTATAGATTTATTCAAATTATGTACTGTATAATACTATTAATTAGCATCAGCATAATGTGCCCAAGATACGAGGATCCCTTTAACAAATTCTATTTTGAAACATACAAATCTCACTGCTTAGACTTCACAAAATAGGAAATAACTCATCAACGTGTCAATATTAGAGCATATATATAGCTTAAATCGAAATACCCCAAAATTCGGGATAATACGGTTTCATCCTAAAATTTGGGGGGTAATGTATCAAAACAAAAATACTACTCATTACTCAATTTTCGGTAACAAATTTCTCAAAATGACGTGGCATATTTAATAAAATGATAGTAATAAGGTGTCAAGTTGTTCTGTAACTTGGAATAACTCACCGGAAGCGGAAAACAAACAAGTGATGATTTTTGTTCGTTTGCAAATAATTCATATGTACTTATCACTTATCAAGAAATCATAATATTTTTATCAAATGACCATTATACAATTTGGCACACAAGCAGTAATTTTTTTTTCTTTTTCTTTTTTCTGAAAGGGGGTAATTAGTTTAATTCCTTCTAATTAAAATTGTTACTTACATTTTAATTTTTTTTTTTCTGCTGGATATCTTAATTCATACTCATGTCTGGAAGAGTTAAGTTCTAATTATATTCTTTTTCCATCAAATTTGAGTTCTCATAAAAAAACATAAATCGATCTCTTATCTTTATTTTTATCGAAATTGGCCGGATTTATCCTGATACAGGCATAAGAGGCCAGAAAAAATGTACTAAGTAACAGTACAAGTGTATAAATTTATTTAGTGACCCAATCTTAGCATAAAGAAAAGTACAAGCACTAAGCTAGCGTGACAAATTAAAGCACACAAAGAATAGATGTTTTTTTTATTAAAAAAAACTAGAAATAATCAACACTTTATTACATGGAAGCACGACTTAGGTGATAGGCATAGGATACTACAAAAGCGTTGTTAATGATATTTTTCGACAACAATATATCATGGCCGGTTTCTTTATTCAACTTGTCGGTTGGATTCGAACTGCTTTTACAAATGCATATACGAAAGTGTTGGCCCATAAATAAATAAATAAATAATGGATTTGATACAAATAATGAGTTTAATTTGTATGTAAATTCAAAACCGAACGTTTTCGTGTTGAGTCACTCCTTTTTCACGAATTAAGTGGATAGATGTAAAAGTAATGTAACATATTCAAAGCACTAATTGAAATATCTATAAACTTAAACTTATAAGAGACACTATTATAGTTTAATTTAACTTGTTGGCCAATTTTTCAAAAAGGCGATAATAGTTGAATATGGATTGAACATAAATCAAATTTTCGAATTGAATAAGTATATAGACGTCTATTTCTGCACAAAGAGTTGAAATGAATTTAACTTTTATAAAAGTCAAATTTTTAAATTTGAACTTGTCACTCATCCCCACGATACCACATGAACCGGGGTTTAACTTTATTAGGCTGTCATTTCCCATGAAAAAATATAAATAATGGATTTGGTGGTGAAATTACTTCTGAATCACCACTTTGAAAAAAAAAAAAAAAAAGTTGTTTGGTTAAAAAACTGCATAAAACACTTGTACATATGCGGGATATGAAAAGTATATATTGCATAATCCCAGGCCATAAAAATGATTTAATATATAAAATTGGGAATATGCTCGAATAAACTATAAAATAGAAATTGCCTCTGTGGCCGAGGAGAGTTTGGTGAATTGTAAGTTTATATGTTAAATAATTTAGATAACTGACACGTAAGTTAAATTAAGAAGTGAGCTCGGTGATAGAAAGAATAAATATTCGAGCATTTTGTTTGAGGGGCGGATTCATCTTCGATTTAATGCAAATTTTTAGTTAATGCTTGGATTAATTATTTGTCTTATTCGATGTTGTGATGGATGGTTAATTAGTAGTGGAGGAAGTGTATGACGAATGTTTTGTCAAACACGTTAGTAATGCTTATATAGTTATATGGTGAATCTCACTTATCCCTTTGTTAGAGGGTTTATTTATTTATTAGTTATTACTAGTATTTCCATATGTATTTAAAAAAGAACGTACAGTATTTGTACGATGCTTGAGTATGAACTGTATGATATGTTCAACTTTGCATAATTAAGTATTTTAATATGTTGTATGGCTTGACAATATGTACACATATATAATTGCTAAAATATACATATTTGGATTTTAAATCGGAGAATTGTTTTATTGGAAGTGAGGGAACTTCACAGTTTGAACCCTAAATTTCTCATTTACAAAGTATAGGTTGCACGGCTTGTGTTTCCGAGGATTCGAGGAAACTTAAAGGGTTAATAGTCAAATATAGCATGACTTTTGTACTTATGGGCACTTTATAGCCTAACATTTTAAAATAGTCAAATATGGCCTCAAAAATGTTTCGTCCCTCCAAATCTAACCCGGTTAATTCACACCGTTAACCTTATTTAAATGTACTTTTAAATAGTCAAATATGGCCTAAAAATGCTCCGTCGCTCCAAATCTAGCCCAATTAATTCACACCGTTAAACTTATGTTCAATATATATATATAGAGGGATGATATGCTACACACACCTTATATAAGCACCAATCACATTTAAGCTATATTACCCTGATTTTTTTTGTTTTTTATATTTTTTTAATCTTTAATACTTGATCAAACATGATTGGCATCATCAATTTTACAAATTACATAAAAATCAAATCTCCATTCGTGATGTTTTTATTTATGTGAATAGAAACTTGAGTTATAGAGAAAAATGATAAATCAAGCTTTGATTTATATGTAATTTGTAAAATTGATGATGTCAATCATGTTTAATTAAGTATTAAAGATTAAAAAATAAAAAAATAAAAAAAAATCATGATAATATAGCTTAAATGTGATTGGTGCTCATATAAGGTACTCACATAAGGTGTATATCATATCATTCCTATATATATATGAGGGTTGATTATTGTACAACCCCTCTTAAAATAGGGAATATGAACAAATCTACACCTTTCAATAATCTCTAATCAATGGTCAAGATTATGTTTTGCAAATTAATAGAAAAATACATCTTATTAATTGAAATTCAGAAAAGGCCGAAATTGTAATTTATGAAATGAAGAAATCCAAATCCCTATTATTCCACATGACAAAAATTGGCAGCTACTATTTCAAATTCTCAATTCAACTTTTCCATTTAAATCCGAGAGATGATATATGATTGATGATTGCAAAATGTGATCATTCTATTTATTTTTCATTTGGCTGATTTTAATTAAAATGTATATCTTTGTAATGTTCAAGAAAAATAAATTTGCAACATATCAAATCACAAATTTGCAACAAAATAATAATACTATGAAAATACTTAATTTGAAAAGGTATACACATATATTTGCAATTCAAAATAAATAAATTTGCAGGATTTAAATCATATATTTATAACTAGAAAGATAGAGGTTATACCAAAATACTCAATTTGAAAAACATACACACATATATTTGCAATTTCAAATAATTATATTTGCAGCAGCCAAATCATATATTTGCAACCAAAATATTCAATTTGAAAAAGTAGATACATATATTTACAATTTCAAATAAATAAATTTGCAACAACTAAATCACATATTTGAAATAAAAAACATAAAAGTTTCATCAAAGTTATATAATTATAAATCTTTCTATGACCAGTTGAGATTTTAATAGTAGTAAAAGATTAATAAATATTAATTATAAATTAATAAATCTTAATCAAAAATCAAGAAAATCTATACTATATTTAAATGTGGAGCCAAATCGAAAATTTGATTTGAAATCAATTTCAAATTGATTTCGATTTTAGTGGCAATTTTGTGATTTTCTCAAAATTAATGGTCTATTATGTATACTAGTATTTGTTTCCAGTGCTATGCACGGCAAATATTTTTAAATTGATTCTTTTGTTAATAAAAAGTAATTTCATTTTATTTAAATAAAATATCATAATTCTTCAATTTAAAGAAATAATAATTAAAAAGCAGTAGTATTATACTTCTTAAATTTGTGAAAAATTTTGGGCATATTTATATTGTTTTTAAGTAGTTAAGCTATTAATTTAATGGAAAACAACAATTACAAATGATTAAAATGACATAATTAATCATGAGTTGTAAAAGCACACATTGAATAAAAATAGAAAATTGAATTGATCATAGCTACATATATTTACTAAATTATGATTTCACAAATAATAATTTTGAGAAAAATAAATACCACGGGATAGAGAAAATAGAGCGAACAAAAAACCACTCACAATTTATTAATAATTTAAAATTAAAATAAATTAAAGTTTGTGAAAATTTTATCCTAATTTTAGATCCATTA
>JAYJMF010000008.1:2461801-2478891 GCA_036873715.1 Salvia sclarea
ATATTGTTAATTAAATTTATCAATCACGTCACTCATGCATTAATTGTGTGGGTCGGTCTTTAAATTTTGTTAATATTCTGTCTTTAAAAGAAAACTTATCCGATAAAATTTATGAATCGCCCTTTTTATATTCCATCAACCACTTAATATTATCCAATATATAAAGATATTTTATTACAGAACCTTAACTTATTTTAATTTATTTAAAATTTATTTTTATATATCATAATATTAGATTAAATATCTTATTGTGATCTTTAATTTAAGATATATTATATATATATATATATATATTAATATTAATATTAATAAATAAAATCAAATAATTTTGAGAATAAATGAAAAAATAAAGAACATGGAATTTAAGAGAATTTATTGCAAAAAACTTGCCATAATTAGCTTGATAGTTTAGGATGAAAAAAAATTTATGATTTGGTTTCTCTTTTATATAGATATAGATTTAGCTAAAACAATGATATTTGTCAGTTTCTAATACGTTGCTATTTGCTTTGTAATTTACTACAAATTTTATCCGTTTCTAATCAGTAGGGCGTTACGTGGCAAGCCACGTCACGTTCGGGCTCCACGTAACCCATCACGTGCAATTCACGTGAGAAAAAAGCCCGAAAAGTCCTATTTTGGCCCATGCGAGTCCAACTTAAAATATAGTGGCCTACTTTTACGGCCTGAACTAAAAATGTCCTACCTTTGCTACATACCTATAGTTAGTGGCCATACAAAATATTAAACCTCACAATCTTATGCAAAATATAAATGTACGACTAATCTTCGCATCTAGAATTAAATTCGCATTCTCGCAATCAACTCTCAGAAAATACCATACTTAGCTATATATGTGCGCATCTTGAGCAACAAATCATGTCGAATGGGTGTACACGAGCCGAGCCGAATACCAGCAGGCTCGAGCTCGGATCGTCAGAATTTTTGATGGAGATAGAGATGGAAATAAATATTTTTCATAATTAGAGATATATGTTAGTATTTGATTTATTTGATTATTTACTTCCTTTTCAAGTAATTAGTAGTATTATAAATATGAGTTATTTTTATGTATTTTGGGAGTTGAATTGATTAATAAAAAGTAGGTTTATTTCCCCTTTATCGTGTTCTTCCGGGTATTCTATAGAGAATCAACGGATTTTCACTTTATCTGCATTTGCTTTCGGTATTATTTGAATCAACGAAAGTATTCGTCTATTTATCTTCACGCTTCTCGCTGCATCAGATACTGTAGATTAACTCTAAATGTTTCCACCCCGTGAATTATGGCCATATAACCCAACTCTTTCCAAAATGTGGGCTCAAAGAGCCTTTGTTCTAAGGTGTGGTTCGAATTCTTTATGTTTTGTGATCAAAGGGCTCTACCCCTCTTTCTCAATCCAAGTGCAATACCTTAGAGAAATGGGTATGGGAAACCACACTAGGCGGCCCGGTTGATGCCGGTGATTTCACCTAATGAATTTTGTCCCGAGGTCCAAACCTTGATTATGCTTTTGGGGGAAGTCGTTGTTGTGATTCTAGTACTCTCTGTTTAATTCCCCGTCTCTTTCGATCATTTGAGTGTTGATCCGAATGAGAATGCAATGTGAGGGCGACACGTGGCATTAAGTCGTGTAACTTTGATTTTTTACCGTTGATGCTCGCCCTTGAAGGATTTGATGTTTATGCATGGTCGATCTTTTTCCGGTGTCTTCCTTCCCTAATTGGCTAGAATTGTGACTTGCTTGAGGACAAGCAAGGTTTTATGTGTGGGGGAGTTGTTTCCGTGGTTTGTGTGTTGGTTTTCTGTCGTTTCCGACTTCTTGTTTGTTCGCTTCCTTCTCGTATTCTTCCTCAAGGGCCGTTTCTAATACCCATTCTTGCTCGTTTGTGATTTCTTAGGTTTAGAGAGCAAGATTGTTCGTGGTTCGGTGGCCGAGAAGGGTCGAGGATGAGGAACGACGAGAAATCGACGTCGGGGTGCCGAAGGGCCGGCTAGCGGGCGCTGCCTCCCAGCGGCTGCTGCCCCAGCGCGCCGAAAAAGACAGCGGGCTCGGGGCAGCGCCGTCTGGGGTCCAGCGGCCGTTGGCCCCAGCGGCCGCTGGCCCGCGTGTCTGCCATCAGTTTTAAATAGGTTTTCAACCAATTCTTCTAGGGTTCCGCGCCTTTGGCTGAGCAGCGACGATTCCTGGCAATTTTACGAGTTATTCGATATTGTAATGCTTTAGTATTGTACTTTGATTTCGTGTTTGGATTGCTACGACATTCTACCCCGGTTTGGATTTAATCATACTCGTTTTCATTCGAGTTGAGAGTTTTTTTCTTATTTGTTCTTATCGTGTTTTATTTGGTTGTTTGATTCATTCATTTAGTTTTCTCGCTTATTTTCATTATATCTATGCTTATTGATTTGTTCGTGTCTGTGTTGATGAGATTAATTGTTCTTGCTTTACCGTTTGTCTATTAGATTCATGCCTAAGGTTATTCATTTTAATTATCGTCTTACTTTCTCTATAATTTCTTGCCTAGGTAATCTACAGTTTTTTTTAGGCGACAATCAAACTTCTCTTAGTGATTAGAATGTTAGGAATTTACTTGCTTTAGTGTGGTAATATTGATGAACGCCCTGTTAAGTTTTCCTTGAGAGACGACTCAGATTAGCTTGCTCGCTAGGACGACCTCGTAAGATTGCGAGGGACTTAGGTGAACTTTTTAGTCCAACATTAATCACAAGTTATAGTTCTCAAATTCATGAATTTACCAAAGTATCAATTCGTGAATTGAAGAGCTCCAAATTCGTGAAACAACCTATATTTGACGTTGATCCATGATTTTGTAAGCTTCAAATTGCTAGTTAAAAATAATCTGAAAACTATGAATTCGTGAATTCAATAAAAATTAACCTTAGTACACGAATTATAATTATCTAATTCATGAATTTATAAATTATGCAATTCGTGAAATGAAGAACCGTGATAAATTATATGCCCCAAGTAGTGAATTGGATGTTAAAATTCCGCATAATTTGTTTTCTGTTTAAAGCGAAGATCTGAAATTTATGTCATACAACTTATCGAATTAAGTAGCGTGGAATATAAATTTTTATTTAAAAATTATTAGAGGAGAAATTCATTTATATCCTTAAAAATAATCTTAAATGGGATTTTAAGCGAAGATACATTATTGGTTGGAAAAATAATGGTTATTTTTTTATACCAATGAATAATTTTTATCTTCCATATAATAAATTTCAATATTTTTATACATTTACTATGTATATATTTATATATAAGGGTATTAGTCAATTATAGGCCCCCCTTTGCATCAATGAGAAAATGAGAAAAAATATTCGGAGAATGATTATGTGATACGAGAGTTTAGAAGTGAGAATTTTGTGTTAATTTGCAATTTATATCTATTATTATTAATCGGGTTATAAATATAATTAAGGAATAATTTTCGGGCTATATTTGATATTTTTGAAAGATCGGGCTATAAAGTTATAGTATATGAAAAGGTTGGGCTATAAGTGACTAATAAACCTTATGATTTTATTTTCTTGTTGGCATTTTTAACGGATACGTCACATCCGTTTGTCCACGCTAACACGAGATAACGACCGTTAGTTAACCGGGATATAAATGATTTAACAGAGCAAAGGTCAGGCTATATTTGTATATATATTATTAAAAGGTTGGGCTACAACGTAATTGCAGATTTGCGAGTGCAAAGGTGAGGCTATAATTGACTAATACCCCTTATATATGTGCTTGTATATGAAATGCAATTGATATGGTATTTATAGAGGTTTTTTCCTCTACTCATTACTCAAAGAGATTAATAAAAGTATTGATATAGCATGTATAATACATAATTAATAAATAATTTCACTAATTTCAATTATTATAAATGAAATGAGAAAAACAAATTTCACTAACATACCACATTTCATCATTTAACTTTCAATTTTAACTATAAAATTAAAGTATTTATAAATAATTATAGACCAAAATATTTTATTTCATAACAAATCAAAGTCATATTCCCTCAGCTTTTTTTGTATTGAACACCACTTTTGGGGACACAATTTTATAAAATAGTTGGTAGAAAGAATTGTATGGTTGAAAATTAAAGTAAAGTGTAAGATCATGTGTTTGTGTGGTTAAAAATTAAAATAGCTATTCCATTTATACAATGAGCCAATACAAAAATATCAGCCCAATATAAAAATGTAACCAATACAAAAAAATCGGAGGGAATAATATATAAATATTAATACTCCCTCCGTCTTCCACTTTTACCATTTTTTGTGTCCACAAAGAGTGTTCCACTTTCCTTATTTGGCAAAAAGGTGGGACCATTTATTCACTCACACATATCATTCACTCTTTATTAAATTCACATGGTGGGGCCATTTCTTCACTCACACAATTCCTTCATTTTTCATTAAAACCTGTGCCGTCCACAAAATGGAACACTATTTGTGGACGGAAGGAGTAGTAACAAATCAAATACCGTATATTGTAAAAAAATATGGGCACAAATCAAGCAAATAATAGCCCAATTAATAAAAATTGAATTGATGAATAGCTTACACGTAAGAGCATCTCCAACGCAAGAATGCATTGGGAAGATATTCTCTAAAATTGTCATTGGTTATAGTGAGTGAAAAGGTGGTGGGGAGGTAAATGGCAAGAGAGAGAGGAGAGAGAAAAGGTGGAATCACCTCCCAGGTAGGTATACCAAAATGTGGGTCCCTTTGGAAACTTTTATTAGCATTTTATTTGGTTTTTCTTTTCTTTCTTATCAATCAATTTTCTTATTTTATCCCCTAAATTTAATTTCATTTTTTCCTTCTTTCATTTTAACTATGTAATAAATATGTTGGGAAAATTTAATAAATTGTGAATGAATTTATTCATGAATTTTATTAAAATAATATTTAAAGAAAATTAAGTTATTTTATAATAATATACTATTAAATAAATTTTTATTTACAAAATAATCAATTTATTTTATATGAATTAAAACTAACTATCAAATTATTAGTAAATTAAAAATAAAAAGTGTGAAATTTAAATAAAATTTGAATTGAAATAATGAATGAATTAAAAGTGACTGAAAAGTGGGACCATAGTGATGTCAGCAAAAACATGAGTTCAGGAAGGTATTTTGGGGGTAAAAATAAAAATGGAGAATATAGTGAATTAGTGATGTATGTGCGATAATGTAAGCAAAAATGAAGAAATATTGTTGGAGATGGCCTAATATTATAAATTTGGATCTTGATTAAATAAAGTAAAATTAAAACCCCAAATTAAAAAAAACATAAATCTAACAATAAATGGGCACAATAATTCAAGCAAAAATAGCCCTAATAATTGAGCACAGCTTCTTCTCGCTTCTTCTCTCTTGCGCCGCTTCTTCTTCAATTTCCGGCGAAACTCACTATTGTCGCCGCCTAGGCCGCCGTTCGGTCGTGCGAGCTCATCGCCGCTGGAGACATTCGCTCGTGCGAGCTCCTCGCCGCTTGGCCGGTCACTCGTGTGAGCTCCTCGCCGCCGTGCTCCTCGCCGCTACCGCCGTAGACAGTGCTTGTTGCTGCCACCGTCGACTTGTTCTCACCTCCCTGTTCTCGGCCTCAACTCAACAACATCAAATTTCCTAATTCTTCTATTTCTGCATCAGGTTTCGTGCTTTCCATTTTCTTCACAAGCGACAGCTTCTTCTTCATGAGATCTGCAAATATTTATGTATTTAGGAACAGTAAGATTTTTGTGATTTACAAATTTTGACTGGATACATGTATTTATATAAAGTGGTTTGTTGGAGCTCAAATTTTAAGCTTCTATGTATTATCTCATGGTTTCTATGTATTTCCTCATATCCATTACATTTTGCTATTAGCTCCCAAACTGAGTGCTATTACAGCTGTGTCAGCTTTTTCTCTTTAGAGAAAAAAGGAGGGGTGTGATTTTTGGCTCACAGATTAAGTGGAAATAGTTTGCATGAATTTGGAGACATGTCTGGGCGGGATTTTGGGCGCCTTTTTGCTAAAGTTGGTGCCTAAATGGGAGGAGTGAGCATTTAGATATATAGATTTTAAACTGCTTCCACTTTCTCTCTCATCGTTGATTTTCTCTCTCCGCCTCCTCTCTTCCCTCTCCCCTTCGTGTCTGACTTGAAAAGATTTTTCTCAACAGACAAATAACTTCGCCACGAAGAAGAAGAAGAGAAGAAGCAGAAAACCCAACGACACGAACTGAACATAAACCCCAACTCGCAGAAGCTCGAACGTATCCATTTCCATGGAGTCGCTGTCTCGACCACAACACAGAAAAAAGCACTCCACGGCCTGCTCCTCTTCGTTCTCCTTAAACAACACCTACGGCGACGTTATGCTCTCCAAAGGCGACAAGGCCAAGTTCCAGCCTCATGAATACGCTGAGATTTTCTCCGGTTCTTCCTCCATTCCGGTTCTCGATCTTTCCGGTCTCAAAGGATGGGCGCGCCCCGGCGGCTGCCGGAGCTCCGAGCTCGATTACTCCAACATTTTCTCTGGCTCCAATTATGCTGACGTGGCCGTGTCTCATGAACAGTTGCTTAATGGCGTTGTTAAGAAAAACAAAACGCAGTGAGTATTTTTTTTTTCTATGCGCGTTTTTTTTCTTTCATAATAACCCCCTTCATCAAACGGTTTTGGTTTATGCATCTTTGAACTGTTACCTTATTTTAATTTTACAGATTATTGGATTGTTTTGTTTTGTTTTGTTTTGTTTCGAGTTTGTATCATTTGATGGTCGGTACATTTAATTTCTCCTTGACAAACCTCTGTTATTTTTCCTATCAGAGTTACATGTTTGCATAAATAAATATTTTATCTTTGTTTCTTGACTATGTTTTGGCGACCGCAGTGTAGTCCTTAATATTTGTCGATGATTTTTCTATTCTTTTTTTAATTTTTTGGCAGTAAATGATACTATTGGCTGCATTCTCATTTTGGCAGTAAATGGTACTATTAGTAAAGAGAAAAGGCTGATGTTTAGCTGTGATGTTGTTTCTGAGCATAATTGAGCTATCCTGCCTTGTTAAGTAATCGAGTAAAGTCCATATTTTTATCTGTAGATTATTTTTTCTTGTAAATTTGAAAAGGTGAAACAGCTATTTAACGCCAATTAAGTAAGAAACTACTAGAATTGTTTCCTTCTTGCTTCGCATGGAACAATACTGTTGAGCAATAGTTCAACATTTGAAGTTTGAAAACATGAGCTTGCTGCATTTTTATATGTTTTTCACTTTTTCTTGCTTGTATGCAGTGTCCATTTGTTTGTTAGGTCCAACGCATGAGATGTGGTATGAACATGGTAATCCTTGGATCGTCTATATCATCTGAAACCTAAACATGTGTGTTTGGACAAGTACAGTTGTGTCATCTATGTTTATTGCATTTTCTGGAAACAATTGTTCAGTAATCCTATCTTGAATTGTTTATTTTATTACAATAGGATTGGGCCAGATGCAACGTCAACTTTTCATGAAAATGGTTGTCTCAGTTCTTCTGGAAAGGCCAAAAGCTCTTTAAGCGCTAATGGTCTACCTGATGATGGAATCAGCAAGCAGTTTAACGTGTTATATAACAAGACCAGTCAAAGAAGTAGCAATGAATCGAATGGGAAAACGCATATAGCACAACTCCAAGCTGTTCCTGGTTTTACTCACTTTGTTGATGATGGAACTCATCAACTGCAAAAGAAAGAAGGTGGGAAGCCTGTTCTTTTAGTGAAGCGTGAAGTTAGCCGGGCCTGGAGTTTCAGTACTGGGCTTGATGCAACTACGGTTAAAGGTGGATTAAGTTCCGAAAAGTCACATACACCAGATAAGTCATGGTTGCCAAGTTTTGCTTCTACAGAGACTGCTGGTGAAAATTCACCACCTCTCTTTGATGAGGAGTTGGATGAAAATTCAGATGCTGCTGTATCTATTGCTGCCTTAAAGAAAGCTATAGAGCAAGCTCAAGAAAGTATGAGGCTTGCTAAAATGATTATGCAAAAGAAAACAGAAGGTACTAAAGATGGTTCTAGAGCCCAGAGGTCTAAGGGTCGGCCAAAAGTTGAGGATAAGAAGGAACATAGGACTGAGCATGTGTTTGCTAGCCCAAAGGATAACAATGTGACAGGGAAAAATCAGCGATTGGATCCTACATTCCAAGTGTTCACTAGGGTTGATGGAGAATCTCCTCCAATTCTCAGTAATAGTGACAATCTTCTAAATGCTCGGGAGGCTAATTTGGATACTGTGAGGGAGAATTTTGAATCAGCCAATGATCATGAAGATGTATTCTTTGAGGTGGATGAGAAATTTTCTCCATCTTGCAGTCAGAGTAGGTCAATCAACACTGAGGAAAAGGTTGAAATGAAAAATATCAGGCAAAATGTTGGAGCATCTGAACCACATGGAGAGGCAACTAGTTGTACTGGATCAGTAGAAACTATAGTTTTGGAATCTGGGAAGGTGGACTGCAAAGATAACATATGTTCAACAACTAAAGCTGGGCCTTGCCTTGATCAAATGGAAACTGACCAAGAAAGTTTGGAACAGGGGGAGCCAAAAGAAAGGCCTGAAGTTTTTCATAGAGGGAGAGAAAGTGCGGCAAGCACTTCTAGAAGTGTGCTAGAGCTAGAACAGAGCCCTAATGAAGAAGCTGTGGAACAGTGTCAGGCAACTGTTAGTCCTGTAAAAGGGCCTGCAAATCTTGTGGAACAGTTGGAAAGAGTTCTAGTTATTTCTGGAAGCACGCAAGAACACGAGAAGATTACGCATGGAAGTGGACATTTGAGGATCAGCCAGAAAAATGAACCACCTGAGGATATTGAAGGCATTGGTGATATGGAAAAGCTTGAGATGAAATTTCTGGAGCATGGGGAATTGCATTTGGCCAAACACTTAACAGTGCCCATGTCTGACTTCAATACTTTGCATAATGAATTACTAAGTCTGGCCAAGAAAAACATGGTGGATGAAGAAGACATCGGTAAGCAGCCCAAAAATGTCTCTGAGTGGAAAGAGGATGGCCAAGATGCAAAATGTAGTGATGAAGGCAAAAAGGGAATGATGCCAAAAGAAGAGATTATATGGTTTGAGAATGAGCTTCAGCTGGAGGAAAAAATAAGTGAGAAGGAGCCTGGAATCTTTCAAGTAGATGGAGAAGCTGCGAGCAAGGTGGATATGGTTCTCAACCCAGAGATTGGTGACGAGAAACTGAACTTTGAACTTGACGAAGACAGTCAAACTGTACATGGAGAACATGAGGAGAATGAAAATGCAATTAGATTTATGGATGCAGCTCAATGTGAACCAATTGAGACCATACAAATACGAACAAATAGTGATTCAGATCAGAATGGTAGAATTCCTTTAGATGTGGAGGATTTAAATCATACTGATGGAGCAGCAGGTAGAAGGAAAAATCTTCAGGACAATGGTCAAGAATTAAATGATTCTACTTCTGATCCTGGCATTGGTTTCAGCGATAGTGATAGTGTTGATCCTACAACCTTCTTCAGTGAGATTCCAGAACCTTATAGTGTTGACTTTAAGAACAAAGCAGGAGAATGCCGAACAGTTCTTAGAGGCTGTGAAGAGAAGTATAGCTTGCCTCGAGAAACTGAAACATTTTTGGCAGTTGAGGAAAATAAGGCAGGAAAACCGTTTGAGCTGGAGCTAACTAACATGCCTGGAATAGATAGCTTCTGTAGAAATGCCTTCGCAGAGAAGTTTACGCTGCGCCAATTCCACCAACTGAAAAATATTTTAAAAGGCTTCTCTTCCGATTTCAAGTCTACCAGTGTCATTTTAACTAATGCAGATGATGAGAAAACACCGCCAAGCAATGAGGATATGTTCGAGACAGCTACTGAGATTCATAGTACTGCTCAAGACTGTGCCGCTAACTTCCCGAAGCTACATGTTTCTACTGATAATCAAGTGGAAAAAATTGATAACACAAATCTAAAGCCAGATCTGCATCAAAATTCAGAGAACAGCGAAGAATCTCAATCAACCTCCTACGTTGAAAGTGTAGATGAGGAATCAACACACGAGTCTCCAGCTTGCAGAAATGATGCAAACAACGTTTCCTCTAACAAGGAAGAAGTAAAAGATGATCTTGATATGAAGTCCAATGAAAGAGTAGATGCTGGGAAACAAAGTGAATGTCTGAACTCCGAGGACCAAAGTCCCCTCTCTCAAACAAATTGCAATCCTAAAGAGATTGAGAAATCTGTGGAAGCCAAAAGAGATGTAAAAATAGGTCAGGATATGGAAGAGAATGTCCAGAATCTCGGCAGAACCTCCAACTCAGAAAAGCAAGATGCCAAAGGAAATGAGCAGAAGTGTGAGATAGATTCTTGGCAAAGGATTGAAGCCATTAGGAGGGGAAGAGAACGGGAAAAAGATAGAATTGCTGTTGAGAGAGAACGGGAGAAAGAGAGAATTGCTGTTGAGAGAGCAATCCGTGAAGTACGCGAGAGAGCTTTTGTTGAAGCTCGAGAAAGAGCAGAACGAGCAGCTGTGGAGAGAGCAGCGGCTGAAGTTCAACAAAGAGGTATGGGGGAGGTCCGGGAAAAGAATGTGAAGGCATCTGTAGAGACTAAGCCATCAGTTAATAAGGTATCCACTGAAGCCAAGCTCAGAGTGGAACGTGCTGCAGTAGAAAGAGCCACAGCAGAGGCACGTGAACGTGCTCTAGAGAAAGCTATGTCTCAAAAAAATTCCAATGGTGCAAGAGTACAGGCTGCAAAATATTCTGCAGAAAGGTCTTCTAGTTCTTCTAGAAATAATGGATTGGATAACAATTCCTCATACTCTGTGAGTATCAGTTTTGTATGTTTTGCTAGTGACGTATACATTGATTCAATGCGAAAGGCTAACTAAATCTGTTTTCCTATAGGATTTGGAGAAATCTGATGGAGCTACCAGCGAATCAGCACAGAGACGTAAAGCAAGGTTAGAGAGACATCAGAGGATAATGGAGCGAGCGGTAAAGACATCTTCCTTTTATTCTTGAAACCAAAAGCTGAACAAAAGAATTCAGATTTTTTTATTTTCATTTGGTCTTTCCAGGCAAAGGCCCTTGCTGAGAAGAATTCACGTGATCTTCTTGCCCAGAAAGAGCAGGCTGAGAGAAGTGTACAGTTTTTAAATTACTTGAGTTTATAACAATGGAGGAAGTTCAGTGTATTTCTTACTGACTTTCACAGTTATCATATAGTAAATTGTGTCCTTGTCTGATTGCAGAGATTAGCTGAATCTCTTGATGCTGATATAAAGAGATGGGCCACAGGAAAAGAGGGGAATTTGCGTGCACTACTCTCGACTCTCCAATATGTATGTGCTAGCTCTCCATATCCAGTAACGAGTATACTATCATTGTGACTAGTGTTCCTCTATTCATGTGATCATGTTAAAATGTGTTCGCTAACATGTTGTCATCCAGTAATTTCACAGCTAAAATGACATTTAAGTCTGAGAAAGGAGTTTTGAGCTTTAGTTGTCTCTTTAAAGATTTTACATCCTTTTTCGTGCTCGAATGTTAGCAACTTGTTTTAAAGTAATAAAATGTGAAATGGGATAACTGCATTCATTTTATTGAGTGAACCTATATTGGTGTTGATTTGTCTTCACCTGCAGATACTTGGACCTGAAAGCGCCTGGCAGCCCGTCTCACTGACAGAGATTGTAACTGCCGCTGCTGTAAAGAAAACATACAGGAAGGCAACACTCTGTGTACATCCTGACAAATTACAGCAAAGAGGAGCTAGCATTCAACATAAATACATATGTGAAAAGATTTTTGATCTTCTGAAGGTATGTTGCTAGTTATCCATGCATATGAACATTTTTATACATAAATAATACTAGTATTCTTGTTAGCATCATGAGAAATTTAGGATATACAATTTGAAAGAGAATTCAAAAGATGGATGAAATTTGTTGGTGTTTATGAAGCCAATAATTAAGTGATTTTCCTGCACGATTGTTCGTTGCTTCCTTTAGAGAAACAGCTTTTGTTTCTTGTTTGGTAATTCATCTCTATCAACCACAGGCCGCATGGAACAGGTTTAATTCAGAGGAGAATTAATCAGAAAAAGGAGCTGACGATTCTTGTAAAGGTGCAGCTATACATTCATTAATTTTTTGTTAGTAGAAAACTTCATCTTTTGATGGATTGTGTAACTGAATGATCCTGGAGTTGTTGTGCACAGATGTATATTTGAAACTGACATTTCAGGTTTAACATACGAGGAAGAACCAACTAACTATTTGTTATGTATAATTATAATATATTCCTCTCCAAAAAGAGAAGCGAAAGACTGAGTTATATGTAATAACAAAGTGGCATTTTGAGTGCAAAGAAGATTTGAAAAGAGCACTCCCTTTTATTATAAAGAATAACGTCAGTACAGTATTTTAAACTTAACCGGAACATAATAATAATAATTATTATTAACACTAGCGACGTAGTGACCATGAGATTTTAAGGGAAAGAAATAGAATGTGAAAGGATGTGTGCTGCTTTAGCTCGTCAATTACTAAGAAAATGAAATAAGAACATTACTAATGCCCAATGACAGCGTCTTTAACTTGGAAGGATTCTATGGATACAAAGAAGAATTTACCAATAATATGAAGTAATTTAAACAAGTACTGTAAAAGATTTTTTTGTGGGTACAAACTAATAAAAGATAAATAAATATCTTAATACTCTATTAAGAAGATAAAATTCTTTTTACAGCGCATAGATATATTGGGTCAAATTTATTTTTAATAAAAATTAAATTTATTGGTATGGTTATTCACATTTTCAACTTCGACTACAAACCTTCTCTTTCGATCAAATTTCATGCCCATGGTCCATTAACGCGTGCTAATTATTTGACACTTTGTTCCTTATAAGTTCAAAACCATCACATTTGCTGCTAATGATTGACATTCTTTCTCTAATGAAAAAAATTGTCAAATTATGTGTATAAAATACACAAAAGTGTATGTGAGGATGACCGGGAACATGCTTAATTAGGTATTTCTAATTGAGCATGGTTCTCATATTTTTAATTAAGTATAATTTCATCTTCTATTGATATATTGGTGGTGGTCCTCACACCTTTTCACGTAAGGACATCATCGGCGTCCTCAGAGGAGATAATCCCTATAAAATCCTCTAAAATATAAGACTAATTGCCAAAAGATCTACCAATTTTGATCTTTATTTATTTTTAGATGCGAAATAAATATTTTGATATGAGCTCACCTTTGAGTTTGCAACATAATAGATTACAATTTTTGAACTATTAGAAAATATGGTGTACGATTCATGCTGGCAGCAAATTTGATTGAAGCAAAATACTAAACTCAGGAAAGAATCATGCCACTGCATTCCTTCAATTGGAAAGTTTTGGACGTAAACTAAAAGTTGTGTTCGTCGTAATTCAAGAAGATTCATTATTTACAGGGTTCGTTTGTTATTTTAACAGAATATTGTTAGATGTGTATAGCATCAAACATTATACAGTACATTTAAGAGCAACATTAAAATTAAAAAATCAATGTTGATTGTCCATCAATCAAAATCAATATCAGATTGGATCTTAATTAACAATCTCAATATATATTAAAAAATCGTTTAATTGAGAATAGAGACGGTAAGCTAGTAAAAACATAAAAAAAATAATATCTACATCATTAAATGTTTCAAGATATATATCGATCGAACTTGGGTTCAAAATTGAATTAGTTTGACATATAATTATGACTTTGATTTATATCCGAATTTCATTTTGTGGAAGACATTATTTCAGGGATTTTAATAGAAATAATGCAAAAAAATGTTGTCGCAGTGGGTGAATCCAAACAAAAGTTAATTCTTACATTTGCACTTATTTTTATTACTTTCTTTGGAGAATCTTTAACGAATAGCACCATTTTGGCGTCTATTTTTAGTGAAATGGCGTGATTTTGGTATAAATAAATGAGTATTTAATATAATATTCACATGGGGTAAGTTCAAGTGAGAATGTCTAATTTCGTGAGAATTGAACAGAATATTCGTCGATTGATCTTGTTAGATCAATGGATTAGATCTATTTTTGATTGTGCAAAATATTTTTATTATTTGTGCGATGATTTAATTATACAAGAATATTATTGCACAAAATATATTCAGTTGTAATATTATGATAATGTTGCATAGAATGTATAAAGTTGTTGTACAATGTTGTGCAACAACTTTATTGATTTTGTGCTAAACAATTATGCATTTTGTGCAACTTTCGTAATATTTGACACATTCTCACCAAGAAATGCCTTCTCAAAATCCTATATATATATATATATAAGATAAAAAAATAGCCTATAATGGAGTATAAAATAAAATAAATTGTTGTACATTTTCTACGTCCTATTTGTGAATTCACCATTCGAAATATCCGCCGCTACTTGGTGCATATCCTCCATCACCGCTTGTTAAACCGTCACTATAGCATCTCTACAATAAACAACATCCATAACGTCATGGAAGCCACCTCCTTCTCTACAACTCAAGGTTCGGCCAGAATAGTTGGAAGCGTCCGACTCCGAAATGGATTTGGCATGAGTTGGGCATAATTTGATTTGTTGTTTTCTCATTCACGAATTAAAATTAACAAATTCATTCATGAATGTCTCTTGTTTCCCGTACAATTCACAAATATATTGTAGTTGTAGCATTACTTTTTTGGGGTAATTGCGCCAAAATAAACGAACTTTAGCCAAATTTTGGTTTTGCACATGACCTTTAAAATCTTTTTGTAAATACACCAACTTTTATTCCGTTCTGATTTTTCACACGCATAAAACTTTCTGTGAAATTGGAGTTGATGTGGATGAAGGAAAAGCCTACATGGACATAACGGACGACGAAATAAACGATGTTGTTTCTATTTAACTAAAACGACGTCGTTTCTCTTGAAATAAGCAAATATTAGAGCTGAACAGTTGGCGGGCGTGTTCTGGGGCAACTCATCTCTCTTGATTGAGCTATAAATATTTCGTTTATTTCAAGAGAAACGACGTCGTTTTAGTTAAATAGAAACGACGTCGTTTATTTCGTCGTCCGTTATATTCATGTAGGCATATCCGTCCTCCACATCAACTCCAATTTCACCGAAAGTTTTACGCGTGTGAAAATTAGAACGAAATGAAAGGTGGTGTATTTACAAAAAGATTTAAACGTCATGTGCAAAATCAGAATTTGGCTAAAGTTTGTGTATTTTGGCGCAATTACCCCTATATATATTGATAGCATAACTACAGTTTAACATAATACCTTAACTACATTGCCATGATATATGAAATATGTAAAGAGAGAAAACCATAATATCATGAAATAAAATGGACTCAAAAACTTGCATGTTGTCTACTAGTAGAGCAATAGATATTTTAGAGAGAGTACAGAATCAGAAGTTGGAATACGAAGAGTCGAAAAGGTAGTGGTGTATATGGTTAAGATTTTTAAGTTGACATATGAGTTATAAAATATAGACTATTAATCTGTATTAGTTTATATAATATATATACATATACATATATATATATATAATCATAACTTCGGTTCGGTTTTTAGTTTTCGGTTTCTCAGTGTTCTTGTTCATAAAACCGAAATCGAAAATCGAAAATTATGAATTTTTAAAACTGTAACCGAACCGAACTTATATTTCGGTCCGATTCGGTATGGTTTTTCGGTTATACCGATTATTGTTCACCCCTAATATTGGCTATTGCATGCAACTCTCATTGTCTGTTTCTTTGCCTTGAAAAATCTTTCTGCACTCCATCGTTCTACCAATATTATACCCTAACCCTACCTAGCTACAAAGTCATACCCTAACCCTACCTAGCTACAAAGTCATTTCACTCAGAAATCCTTCTCCCAATCATAGATAGACTGTTTCCTAATGCTTTTTTGCATACTACTCATTCATTCCTACGAGCTTTAGCTTAGTTTTAATTTTCTGAGAAAGATCGTCACATATATGTATTTTGCATTGTGAACTATACCATGTTTTGGGAGCTAGTAGTGCCAATTTAAATAAATAACAACGATCATCATCATCGTATATTTTGCATCACAATTAAATTTGGGTTTCTCCATCTCATGGATATGCATCCAAATCAAATAATATGAAATACTACTACAATTTCAAATATGTTAACACTTGTCTGATCAATCATCATCACTCAAATCCTACTAAATTTCTTTTTGTTTTAGATACTAATTACGCATATTTGCTAAGTATATAAATTCAAACACTACAAGAAAAAACGCTTATAATTACAAAACTTAACGACGGAACATATTTCGTCGTTAACGAGACGACGTTAACGACGGAATAGCGACAGAAAAATTTCCGTCGTTAAATCTGTCATTAGATCTTGGAAAATTATTTTCCATTTTTTTTAAATCATCCGTCGTTATATTAATTTTTTTTTTTCATTTTTTTTAAATTATACATTTACGTCGTTAAGTCTGTCGTTAACGAACTACTTTATTTAATGTTTATTTAATGCTTGGGTTCTATCGTTAAGTCCGTCATTAGTGTCGGTAGGCTAACGACGGATACGTATCCGTCGTTAACCAGGCTGGCCTTAACGACGGAATTTCCGTCGTTAATCTCCGAGCGGCCGTAACGAAGGACTGTCCGTCTTTAATGCTTTAATATATTGCCACCAATTTTTCCCCAAATTGAATCATCCTATCCTCCACTCTCCAACGTCACCGCCGTCGTCATCCGTCGCCATTTTGCCACTGTAAATTAAGGTTAGTTTTTATTTAAACCCTTAATTTTGCATATTGATTCTAATATGTGATTTAATGTGCCACCGGTTGGGGAGAGGTGGATGTTTTGTTGTATTGATAGTTTAATATTGTTGGATTGATATATATGATTTAATGTGCCACCGGTGGGGGAGAGGTGGATGTTTTGTTGTATTGATAATTTGATATTGTTGGATTGATGAGATTTGGTGATATGTTAATTTGTTGAGATATAGTTGAG
>JAYJMF010000008.1:2478991-2499579 GCA_036873715.1 Salvia sclarea
CGTCTAATCATGCTCAATTAAACATATTTCAGTTATTATACATCATTTATTGTATGACAAAGACTACACATTGAATAGGTGAGAAAAAATTTTAAAAACGTGGAATCCGACCGTAAATTTGAATTTACAGAAGCCGACAGTAATTTATGAGATTACGATCGGCTTCAGATATATATGGTCGGATTTCGTCTCTAGAATAAAAAAAATCTCGAAAAGAAAAATAAATTTACAACAGAAAAACTAATTATCGAAAAAAAATAAAAAATTTCAAAAATATAAAATTTCAAAAAATTATCAAAATAAAAATAAATAATTTACGAAAATAATGCCTCATTTATAATCATTGAAATAATGATTGTTTCAACTACCTCTTCCATTTGTCCTCACTTTTCTTACACAAATCTTACACATGTACAATTATGTAATACATGTGTAAGACCTTTTGCTAAAAACCATGTTTGTCTATCAACATCAAAGGATATTTTCGTAACCTTAGGCATATAATGCATATTTGTTATATTTATGGACAAATATAATTGTTCCTTATAAATACGGGCATAAACACCTATTTCCTCTAAATTAATCGCCACTATTCATGACAAAAGAAAAGGAAACAAAGAAAACATTTTATGACTTCTTCTTCTTCACCTGTCAATAAATAGAAGCAGATTGAAATAAAAGGAATAAACCATCGAAGAAATCTTTTATTCATAGTTCTTCCCATTGCCTTGTTCACTATTCTCTTTGTCGGTACTCTAAGAAACCCTTAAACATCAGCTCCGCAGATTCACTCGCTTGCTCCCGATCCATTCTCAGGAGCCCTAAATTCCACCGACACTGCCACAAATCTAAGACGATTTACCACACTCGGCTACGCATATCTCGTAGATTCAGAAGATCTCAGGTAAATGTGTTACTGTAACTGTTAATCAATCGATTAAGAGCATAAATAATTTTACTCTTTGATATAATTTTTTGTTTTCGTGTCGTGATAATTGAAGTTTGTGAAAAAGGTGCATTTTTTGGATTATGCTCTGTCATTGCTGATTTCCTTTTGCAATTGTCTACATTAGAAGGCACGATTCAGTTTCAGAGCTAAAGATCCTAGTGTAGACGCCTACGCCTCACTCAACCTCTCATCTCTGTTTTTAACTTTTCATTAAAATTAAGCCCGTGTTCTTATCCAAAATCGTCTGGCGCTGAAATTAGATGCAATATTCAGTTGATTTCTGTATGCATGTATCATTATCAACTTCATATTCGTATGCGGGATAACACATGACTGTTATAGCACAAAATTGGCACAGATAATTTAGATGCCAGAAAACTACGTTTGAAGAATTCACTGCAATTGAAAAATGAGAACTGCTGTCTTTTAATGCAATATATATAGATATAGATACAGATTGGGGTTAACAACTTTTTTTCCCCTGTAGTACATTGAGATCAGATGACTGGTGATGTGGAAAATTCTAAAGAGGGAGATGCTTCATCTGATGCTCAGTCGAGTTCGTCTTGGTATAGCACCTTGCTCCAGCAAGCATCGGTGTATGGAATTGCAGGGGGTTATTGTCTCTCTGCTTCGTTACTATCGATCATCAATAAATGGGCAGTGATGAAGTTTCCATACCCGGGAGCTCTAACTGCGTTGCAGTACTTGACAAGTGCAGCTGGAGTTGTAATCTTCGGGTGGCTTAAGTTGCTGGAGCACGATAAGCTCGATCTTGTTACCATGTGGCGGTTTTTGCCTGCTGCATTTATATTCTATCTGTCCCTGTTTACCAACAGCGAGCTCCTGCTTCATGCCAATGTTGATACATTCATTGTCTTCCGCTCGGTGGTCCCCATTTTTGTTGCAATTGGTGAGACGCTCTTCTTGCACCAGCCATGGCCAGCGCTGAAGACATGGCTTTCCCTCACCACTATATTTGCTGGAAGCGTGCTTTATGTCACAACTGATTATCAGTTCACAGTCAAAGCTTATAGCTGGGCTCTGGCCTACTTGGTGAGCATGTCGATAGATTTTGTTTACATCAAGCATGTGGTCATGACGATTGGCCTCAACACATGGGGCCTCGTGCTGTACAACAATCTCGAGGCTTTAATGCTGTTTCCAATCGAGCTGCTTATAATGGGAGAGCTTAAGAAGATAGAGCATGAGATCACGGATGAGTCGGATTGGTATTCATTTGGGGTGGTTTTGCCTGTAGGGCTCTCATGCCTATTTGGCCTGGCAATCTCCTTCTTCGGTTTCTCCTGTCGCAAAGCAATCTCAGCTACGGGATTCACTGTTCTTGGCATCGTCAACAAACTGCTGACAGTGGTGATAAATTTCGTCATCTGGGATAAACACTCAACCCTTGTGGGAACTATAGGGCTGTTGATTTGCATGGGTGGCGGCATAATGTATCAACGGTCGACTAGCAGTAAGCCTAAGCCTGCAAAAGAAGTAGAGGCTGAGCAGATTGATGAGGAAGAGCAGAAGCTACTTGAAATGCAGAGTAATGCAGAGAATGGTGAGGATGAAAGACCAGTTACACAAGTAGGAGATGGAAAGTCATAGTTGATACTTATGGAAAGTTTTGATGCCCATTTTCTTCTTTATACCAAGATGTTGGGGTGATTGTAAACCTACCAACACTGCATCCGAGGTTCGTTAGCAGGAACTGTTGTCCTATTCTTTGATGGTCTGAGAATGTTTTGGGGAATACTGCTTTTTGCTTATATTGGAGAATATAAGTGTTAAATAGGAGCTCTGCCTTAGCCAAAAGACAACACTCGCAGCTCCAAGGAAATGTGAAGCTATCGACATTGTATTTTTTGTATTCTTCGTGCTGTGAACTGATTACATTTGGGCCGCTAAATGTGAAGTTGTAGCTCATTACATGATAACAAGTTCGGTTTTCTTGTCTACCTTCTCCATCCCCCCTCTCCATTTTATACAGAAAAGAAAGAAGAAAAAGTAAGATTTGAACTTTTACTACTGGCTGTATAGGTTGGCGAATCTGTAAATGGTAATTAGGTGGAGCTTCTGTTACATCTTCATATAGAAAAGTGCTTGAAAGAAATGGTCTTCATTGGACAAAATTTGAGCTTCGTGTAAGAGATTGCTTTTAGAGCAACAAAAATAAGAGCCACCTAGAGGCACAGGGATAATTTGGGGACCACATATTATGCCACACGTGTCTCAAATTGGATGTATTTTATGACTATTTTCGAAAAGTCATTAAATTAACATTGTGTAGTATCCCTGGCTTAAAGAAAGAGAGATGAAAGAAAAGGTATAAGGATTGGAGGTGTCTCACTGTCTTGTATAAAGCATTAAAAAATCTTCAAGCTAGTCGGATCTTACACAAATTTATGTTAAAAGTATCCCGATGCATTTTCTATTATTAAAGTTTCATTATGATTAACAAATTTCAGTTAAGAATCAATACACTTTTTCTTAAGCTCCGTAACATCGTAACTGTCTTCGGAAAGATGTATCACAAAAGTCAGATATATTTTCTCTCATATCTATTTAAGTACGTACTATGGAGTATCATTTATCGATTGATTTGTAAGTGACAAGAATGAGAAATCATGCAAAATAATAATAATAATAATTACAGCAGGATATTTTTCAATTATAATTGTTTCATTTCGTTTCATTTCTCTCACATTATCATGTCAAATCTTTTCATCCGTCCGTACAGTTTACTCACATAATTATATATTTCGAAAACTTAATTTGCAACTAAAACAATATTTGTACACTCGTTAATGGCGTGCGACGCGAACAGTTTGTAGAACTCTAATTCTGATCATTATCTATCAAATTAATAAATTTGGTTTTTGGATTAATAATTTTTAATTACAAATTACTAAATCCTTATTAAAATCCCAACCTCTCCCTAATTAAACTAGCTAAAAATCCTAATCATCCCTGATTGTCATTAGCCAAAAATTGTTAACATCTGCACACAATGTTTTGTCTTCATTTATTAAGCTTTCCACAAATCAGGCAAACTTCATCAAATCTTACCTTTACATTTTACAATACCTGCTTACATTTGTGAACCCTATGCTGCTTTTACTCTGAATCTGATACCAAGAAAAATGGCTATGATGCTACAATTTCAAGTAACAGAAGTCATGATTTATGATTTCCATCTCGTGCCTTAGTCATAATACCAGTGCCCATCAAATAAAAGATGTGGTGCAAGATTCAGCATTACATAAAAAAGTCTTTTTATCTATACATGTATACACAACAGCTTTGGCATGGCCATCTTAAGAAGAAAATTACAGATTATTTACTAAAAATGACTGATACCGATCCTTATGTACAAAGGCATGCCATCCCCATGCACCACCTGTAACCTGAATAGACAAGAACAATAATTTCACCTTCACTTCTTCCAAGGAACAACTGAACGAGAAGGAATAGAGGAGCCAAAAAAAATACCTAAGTCAACCTCATGTCCAATTCCTTTTGGAACGAAGCCGTGTGAGCTTGTCCCTCCATGAAGCTGCAGCAGTGAGTTGGAATGAAAAGTTGATCTTATAGAAACAATGCATGTGAAATTTGTATATGGGTCCACAATTAAATGCACGACTGTTCCAATGGTTCAATGATGCTACTACATAATGAAATTTTCATTCCCAGACTCCCCATTGCAAATGTAGAAGTGTGCACTAGTCACCACTCATCAAGTTTTGGAGGGAAAGGCTAACTACATGCTAACAGTCGCCCAATTTAACCATATTTGATTCCAAATACTGAAAATTAATACCTGCATCTCTATAGCGTTCCTCAACTGCAGCAATCAGCATGTTTCGTACCAAATTAAACTCCTTTGTTTCCAAGCATGCTTGGCCAGTGGGTCTGCATCGATAAAAACAACTTTGGATCTTCAGAATTATATTATCTCAACACTGTTACTCTGAATCTATGACTCCTATACGATTAAACCAGATCTTATGCATGTCCACCTTTTTTCACTCCCCAACTCGCACAATTCTTCTGAAGAACTTAAATTTGTTAATGCCAGTCTGTAATTTGTTAATTCATATTCATTATTGCAAGATAAAAATCTAGCAGGATATTTATTACCTGTCCAGTTCAGTAAACAACAGACCATCCGAAGAGGGACTCTGCACCATCACCTTTGCAGACTCAACGATCCTCATGCCATCACTATATGCCAAGAACTTGTTTACTTGTATTGGCACCTGTGTACCACATTATATTAAATTTCAAAACCTCTTAATGATGGCATATCAAATTGCATATTCCATCTCATTTTACACACAACCTAGGCATAATTATTTATACAAACAAGTTCGGGAGAACTATTATATTTATAATCAGAAACCAAACACACACCAAAATTAACAGAAACCACCTCTCTGAGTATCGAAAATGTTTTACGTGGAACTGCCGAAATGATTAACAATGTGATAACATGGCTCTTTTACAAGGCAAAAACATGAAAAGTTGTATAACCTGTATGCCTCAAGACAAGTTCCAGACAAAAACAAAGTGCTTCCCCACTATAAAAATTCCCCCCGAATTTGTCCAATTTAATCTCTTTATGTATATTGAGAATTATATTGGGAAATGAGTTATCTAACTAAACTTCTTTAATTACCCCTACTGATGAAGCTTGGATCTTACAGTAATTTAATGTATGTTAATTTTCAAAACAATGAAGAGCATATTTGTAAATGACTACGGATTAGTACTAAACATACTAATAGGACTACATATATGGGATGGAGGGAGTAAATTATCTCTTACGTACCAGATTGTTTTACAACATCCCATGAACAACAAAAACTTTTTAATCACTCCAAAAATAATTACTTATACAAATAATAAGTGCCAAAGGAGTCTTCCATGCTGCTATTGCTGGCATTACTTATTGTACAAAATTTTGGCAACCATACCTGCATTGAGATACACTATACCAAATGCAAGCTCTATTTGAATGAATCAATGTAGTTATTACGGGAGCTTCTGTACATACTGCTAAAGATGTATTTTATGGCACGTAAAATAATATACCACTATGCAATTCAAATAGATAGCACGAGGCAGAACTATTCAGTTTCATCTCCTATTTCTAACTTGTGCTTTAATAAAAAAGGCCTAAGATTCTAAATAATAATATTTCTTCTCAGCCATGTGTAATTATTTAGTACTGGTGAGCATATCCACACACTCATAACAAGAAGGCCAATGTTGTAGCCTCAGCTCTGAGCTTGGAGGGCCCTTAAATATTACCTTGCATCTGACCGCAATGTTAATGGCATCGGACGGCCGCAGGTCAAAGCTAATGTGTTCTGCTTCATTACCCAACTTGAATTGATAGGAGAAGTTGTCAGTGAACAATCATCAATAATAGTGAGATATATTTCACCAACGAGTACGCCCGTGTTTAACATTTTTACTGAAATCTCAAGAAACAGGATACACTTACCTTGACTAGGTGTAGCTCAGCATAATATGCCTCATGTACCCTCTTGGTGACACGAACATGTTTCACCTACAAAAAGGACACATGATTATTTAAAAAACTGAAGCATGATAAAGAAGAAAGACGCAGCGTATATCTGAAACTCACTGTATAGCCCATCTTCTCGATCATATCATTCACCACTTGATACATGGTAGGCCTAGCCTGAAGATGCATTGAAAGAATTATATATTTGAACAAAGAACATATACTTCTTCCACTCAATATATGAATTGGAACAAGCAAACATGACTTACTATTTGGACATTGCGGACAGCTGCCATAAGAAGCACACTTGGCATCTCCACTGTAAGAAAGGACAAAAGAATAAGGACATAAAAAGATGAACAAACTTTAGGTCTATCGGAAAACAGAGACAATCTCATGCACATACAAACAATTATTGGAAGAAGAAGCCCCGTCCCATCTTCCATCTTCAATACAATTGCAGGATGTGGAGCATAATCTGGCAGATGACCTCCCAGAGGATTGTTATGGACACATTTCAGCTGCCTACCATCCCTCATCTTGATCATGAACCCATCTGCGCCGCTTCGCACCTCAACTATATTGAAAAATCAAACACATGCAATGAGTTGGAATCTGGCATGCGTGTAATAACTCATAGCTTCCTCATGAGAAACAAAGCCCACCACGAGTTCATATCAGAAGAACGATCATCATTCTCAAATTCGATATTAAGAAGTTGCATCAATGGTAAAAAAGAAACCGTTATTGCTAGCTTACAGTTTCATGTTCAACATCATCGACCAGTCCATTCATGCCCCAAGCACCACAAAACTTAGCAAGACAATACTACTTACCAGCTTCAACCACACTCGAATTCACATAATCAGCATCGTTCTCATTGGAATTCCCAGCCATGCTACCATTCCCATTTGATGATGAACTGAAACTACACTGTGTTTTTATGCACTTCCTCGAATGCTGTCGGTATCCAACATTACCCCTGCTGTAACTGATCCCTCTGAACCCCAAGAATCCACTTCTAATTAATTTAGCTTTCAGTAAGGGTGAATTAACAGGCACAGAAGGTCCACTTTGCTTTGCACGGACTACAGGGCTGACAACCGGGCCTTGTAGAGAAGCCATGGCTATTCCTTCAGAAAGCATCAGAAAATTAATTAGATTACCATACTGCACACATCTAATGAAAATCAAAGGAATATAAATATAAATATAATCTGGCATCATTTCAAATGAATCCGCAGAATTCCAGGATTATTTTTATTTCTGCAAAATATGGACATTTCAGGGAGAAGAATTCATTCACACCTGATGTGATGAAAAACAAATGTAAATTATATACACAATAAACTACTCTGGGATCATATATGATAAATGATAATTTTGTCCACAATTCATTATTGAAAAAAAATCAAGCACAAACTTCATGAATTCAAAACATATAGCAAAGGCATAATATCCCCCCTTACACTAGCAAGTCAAAGCACATAAATATTACTCAATACAGCGAATCATCCACTCAGCACAACATCTTCCCGGAAAAGAAATATATATTAAATGCATATAACAAATCATAAGGTAGCTTTTTAGAGCGCTATTGATCCAGAAATCAATTCTGGAATATTTTAATGATGATCACACCTGAAGAAACCAGCGATCCTCCTTAGAAAGCTCGAACAATCACCACAAAATAAGGTGCTCAATCCCCGAAAAAAGTTTGAACCCTAAATCAGAATTGGGAAGGCATGTTGATCCAATAGAGCAATAATAAAAAGAGATGAGAGGGGAGTGGAGAATAATGGATAGCTAACAACCGACAAGAAGTCTGGATAAATGAAAAGGATCAAATGGTGTGAGAGAGAGAAGAAGGAAGAAGAAGATAAGAGATTCTCTCTTGTCACATTAATATTCATATATATATATACAGAGAGAGAGAGAGAATATAGTGTTAATAATTAGTGTGAGAGAGTGTAAGATATTTCGCAAAGACTAACTTTCTGTTTGGATATACATTTCCGAGAGTGACATTTTTTGTAACTTAGCGATTTATGCTTTGGCTAATTTGCTTCTCCATGTTTCTTTATTTTTTTCGATTATCCGATATCATAATGGATCAGGTATTTGGTTCAAGAAAAAATAAAATAAATGGACCCTTTTTTACGAGTAAGTATTAAAATCAATGTTTTATTGGATTTTTATCATGCCCACAAGGAAGCAAATTTAGCGTCTCATCTCGCTAATATAGTTATTACTTTTATAGATGTAATGATATGATAATGAGACTTTCCGTCTTAGCGACGGGATATTGTTCCTCTCAATTTCAATTAATTTTGTTGCTCTTTTGACCTAAAAAATTAGGATATATGACAAATTTGAATACGATACGAATAATTATATGTCCAGTAACCAAACTCTGTTGTATGGATGAGTTTGGATTTCAAATATAATATTCATTTATTATATATTATAATAACTCAGTTCAAGAATTAAATCTATATGTTAAATTAAATAAAAAAAAATTAGATACTTTAAACAATTGACTAATATATTTTGATCGATATTCATATGGATATAACTAATTGATTATAAAGGGTTCGAATTTAAAAATACATTTAACTGGTAAGGGTACATGGGTATTGTCATCCTGGAAATTGTCAATCTAACAATTAATAGTTGATATAAATAGTAATGGAAAAACGTTCGCAACTTCGCATGTTATACTATTTTTACAACTTTAATTAATTTCAGGTTTTGCTGATATTAACGTGAATAAGAAGATTTGTCTAAAAAAAAGAATAAAGATAAATTAATAAAAATGAAAATAAAAGGATTAAGATTAATTAGAGCCGTTCTGTATGATATAAATACTAGTATAATTCTTCAAAAAAATATACTAGTATAAAAATTTGACGTAAATTTGACGATAAGCTAACCCTCATAATTGAGACAAAAGGATGCAACCAAAAATTGAATATCTCATTGATGAAATAAATAAAATGATGACATGTCTTTATTATTTGTGGTGTTCAGTTCACATGCCATTAACAGCATTAGTTTTTAATTTGCAGTTAGTTTTTTAAAACTGGAATCCCCCCTTTCAAGGGGGGAAATATTGCATTAGGCATTGTCGAGAAAAACATATATAGGTATAGTTTTATATTTATTTAATACTATATGTAGAGTCTACGAATCAATTAACTTGGTTGCTTCTAGAAAGCATGACTGTAACTCTAGTATTCTAAGACCAATGGTGGAGATAATGATAGATATCATCAAATAATAAGATATAGTATATGTTATTAAATTTGATTTATTTATTTAATTTACTTCTTTTTCTTTTTCAAGTAATTAGTAGTATTATAAATAAGAGTTGTCTTTATGTATTTTGGGAATTGGATTTTTATTAATCAAAAGTTAGGGTTTATTTCCCTTCTTCTATGTTCTTCCGTTATTCATAGAGAATCAACGGATTCTCACTTTATCTGCGTTTACTTTGGTCTTCTTTGAATCAACGAAGGTATTCGTTCACTTATCTTCACGCTTCTCGTTGCATCAGTTGGCATCCAGAGTCTTGCTATGATCCTCCTACGAATGGAGAATCTTTTTGCACATTGGGACGACGATACAACGTTGTTTGATGAAGTGGAAGATTATACGGGTCCTCCCATCTATGATGATGACCCATATCCTATATTGCAGGACGTTATATTCGAGGAGTATATGAGTCCTTCAGTATACGATAATTATCCCTGTGACGATTATTCATCTTCTACGTTGCAGGTATAATTTTTATCTTGTGATGTTTTTTATGATTATTCATCTATTTTGTTGCCGAAGAAATCTGGTGATATTTGTGGTGATTATTCAATTTCAATGTTGTTGGAGAAAATTATATCTGATGATATTTATGATGACCATCTATCTCATACGTCGTTGGATAAATATGTGTTGCTATTGTGGTGGTATTTGCTTTCACCTTCGAATGAGTCGATTTTATTGGGAGAAAATCAATGTAAAATACAAAGCAACTGCTGATGTCCGTTGTCGTGAGATGCACTTCAAATTTTTAATGCCTTTGAAGATGAAGTTGCACACGATTCGAGGGCGAATTGTTTCGAATCAGAGGAGAATGGTGGAGACAATGATAGATATCATTAATAATTTACTTCCTCTCCAAGTAATTAGTAGTATTATAAATAGAAGTTATCTTTATGTATTTTAGGAGTTAGATTTTGATTAATGAAAAGTTAGGGTTTATTTCCCCTTCTTCTGTGTTCTTCCGGTATTCATAGAGAATCAACGGATTTACACTTTTATCTGTGTTTGCTTTCGGTATTCTTTGAATCAACGAAGGTATTCGTCTATTATCTTCGCGCTTCTCGATGCATGAGGGGATGAGCTTGTCTGATGACACCACGGCAGACCGGTGGAAGGTGGAAGGGAAGCCAACATGTCAAAATCAGTCTATAAAAAAATGACATAAGCTAAAAGATCGAGAGGTGGAATTATCAATAAATTAAAATATAAAGTGATTGAGCTCAAGAGTGCTTAAGATTAGTAATACATCTAGAATGTTATACATCACTTCATCCCTGTGATATGAAACAAGCATACCAGAGATAGAAAAGTTATCAAGATTAGTAAATACTACTTAGTTACAATTTAGGATTCATATTTGGGCTACAATGATGACTAAAAAGGCAAAGGAACGACACTAGAAGCAAATCAAAGGATGAGTAATTAGAAGTTAAAACAACAGAGATGGTACAAATTAGCCACTTTCCTTATTAGATCCAAGATGCATATAAGAAGACTAAACACGATAACATCTAGAATTCCGTCTCACTTGAAATGAGCAATAGAAACAGAGACATGCTCCAAAATGGAAGAACTAAACTTCTTTTCATCTCAAAATCCAAGAAACGGAAGAGTGGTTAAAATAAAAAACAAATAAACAAGGCACCTATGTTTAGGTTAAGTTAGCTTGATAAGGATAGCACTATCTAACTTCAGATATTGCTAACCGAAGCTTTTTTTTTTTCTTACCAAGTGAATGCTGTTCCACACCGAATCTGCAAGAAGCATCTTTCTTAAGTATCAAGTTCATTTGAGTAAGGCCTAATAAATCTTTCAGGAAACTTATCATTTGATAGTTTAAAAACCACTGAAAAACTAGGCCACTCTCCATTCAGATTCTTATTTTTAAGATGTCTAGGAAATTACAGTAGAAACAATTTGTAATTATAGGAAAAATGATAAGACATGGCAAAACTACCAACAGAGCAGTATGAAAAACATGCTTAAGATCAGTATTTTCAGCAGAAACACTAATACAGGGCAAAAACATCTCAAGGAGATGAACCTACAACATTAATTAAAAGCTAAACACCTGTTTACCTCGATAGGCATAGCTGGGTATCACCTTTTTACTTTAGACTGAGCTCGGCAAGCATCTGTTTATAGTTTCAACTACTTTTTCACTCGAGAAATTTCTTTATGTTGCATTTGTCGCCAATCTCATCATAATAAGGCCTAATAAATGTGTCGAAAAACACATCATCTGTAAACGCAGAAATTCTTGAAAGACCAGACAACTTTTCAATTAAAATCCTACTTCCATAGAGTCCCAGAATTTGCAGCCATGGCTCGAGCCTCTTCTCAGTGCTGGTTAGTAACAATATTGGAGATAATGTACTTCCGGGTAGCAAGCAGAAGTTCCACAATAGATGACCAAAACAATAACAGTGTCTTCTTTACAATCTTCACTATGTCATCGCTCAAAAAGCCCAAATCGGGGAGGGCTTGCTGATTGACTTCCATGATCCTTTAATTCTATCATCTTCTCTTTCTACCCTCAACATACGTATTTGTGATGTGTTCTTTGCCAATCTCATCATAATAAGGCCTAACAAACCTGCCAATAAATTTATCATCTGTAAGTGTGAGCGCTGATGATAGAGGTGGCCACTTTTGAATCAGATTCCTACTTTCCAAAAGTCTTAGAATTTGCAACCGCGGCTCAATCCTCTTCTCAACACTGCACCCAAGTGCTACTGGAAAGGCGACAATGCTGGATATATTGTACTTCCCGGTAGCAAGCAGAAGCTCTATGACATTTTTCATTTTCTTTTCACTCGCTGCAAAAACTGATGGCTGCTTTCTAAACATTGTGAAAATATCATCATCAGAAAATCCCAAATCCCGGAGTGTCTGCAACTTGACCTCCCACATCCCTTCACTCGTAAAAGTAAAAACATCCGCAGCTTGGATAAAAGTAACTGATGTCTGAGACACCCCACACTCTATTGCCCTTTCTGCAGATTTCCTCAAAGTATATGACTTGACCAAGAAACATCTCGGCCGTATGTAGAGGAAGTGACCGATGTCCTCTATAGGCACACCGCAGCTCTTTAAGATTTCCACATTCGGCATTAAGGTTTTCGCCAAATCAGATTTCAAAAACCAAGCAGATTTCCTCAAGAGTTTGGCTACATCATGATCGGATCCGAGCAGAGCTTTTAGCATGGATATCCTAGGGATGATCTTGCTCTCCGTGCTAGTATGTAAAAGCGATGCATTAATGAAAATAATCTTGGCAATTTCCTCAGATGAAAGGCCCAAATCTTGGAGCACCTTGAATTTGGAATTAATGTTCTCAACAGATAACCCTAGAACACGAGGATAATGTAGGAGGATTTTCTCCAGCTGAGTAGTCGTAAAGCTATTCTCTTTGAGGCATGATAGTATTGAATGAACTCTTTTAGGGCTTCTACATTTAGGGAGGCGTGATGAAACCAGTGAAGCCAATTGAGGAGAAAATTGGTGTTTTTGGACCAATAAATCGCAAATATCAGGTCTGGGGCTCGGTCTTACTACCCTCGAAGTCGAGAAAAAGTGGATTTGGGGAAAGAAATCGAGATTGGAGTTGCAGAGAAATGAATTAGGGTTTAAAAGTAAAGAGGAGAGATTCCTGCGTGCAATTGCAATCATCGTATTGAAATAGAATCACAATTTCCGCATGAACAATGAATTGAATCGGGAGATGGAAAATGACTTGCCTGCAAAATCGAAGGATTCGTAGCAGATTTGAGGGCTTTCACCTGCGCAGAGAGGGAAGAAATAGTTTTCGTTTCAACAGTGTCATTATTTTGAAATCTAATCTTATATATTAAACGAAAATCACCATATATTTTTTACTAATTTTTAGAATTTTTACATTTTATTTTATCAATTTTTTTTGTCAATACATTAATATTAAAATTAGTCAAAATATTACTTAATTATCACTTTAAACCCCAAGCTATCTTGTTACTACCAATTATATCCTAAACTATTGAAAATGATTTTTTAAATCCTAAACTATCGATTTTGTATCAATTGTACCCCGCTTAAATTTTCCGGCTCCGGAAAAATGATGCCGCACGACCAGACATTGATCTTCGCGCCATTGTAGCCTTTCTTCGCGAGGATCTTCGGCGCGACGTAGGCCGGCGTGCCACAGAGCGTATGGAGGAGTCTGTCCTGCCGCATCTGGCCGGTGACGGCGCTGAGGCCGAAATCGGTGATCTTCAGATCCCAATTCTCGTCGAGGAGGAGATTCTCCGGCTTCAGATCGCAGTGGAAGACGCCACGCGAGTGGCAGTATTCGACGGTGGAGATGGGCTGCGGGTGGCGAAGGCGGCGCATGATAGAGATCTCGCGCATGATGCTCGCGGTGGTTGCCTCTCGGAATCCGCTTTCGGAGCCGAAAAATTAAAGCGGGGTACAATGAATACAAAATCAATAGTTTAGGCCAAATATTATTACCATAATGAAATTAGCCATGATTTAGGGATTCATGATCTCTCCTCCACTCCAACACCCCATATGTTTAACTTAGCCAATTTTCTATAGGTTTAATTGCGTATGAATACACAAATTTTTCTTAAATGTTAATATTTAATTAAATTTAATATTTTAGTCAAAACATAATTAAAAAACTTTGCAAATTCTTTTATATGATTCGGAGATTTATATGTCAAATCTCCAAATCAATATCAGATCACCCCTCCACAAAAAGATCAAATTAAAAATGCAAACCAACTAATGTCGAAGCATGAACAATCTAGATTTTGATCTATAAAACCAAGGTATTTTTCAGTCCAAACATCATTATTCTCTTCTTTCTCGCTCCATTTATCAGAATTAAAGAATTAAGTAGTCTTACATCCTCAAGATTTTATAGCACAACACTAATTCCTATTTTGGTGCAAGATAAAAAGTTGTTACAATGAAGAAATCAAAAACGAGGTTTAAAACATATAATCGTACACAGCTCTAATTCCTATTTTGGTGCAAGATAAAAAGTTGCTACAATGAATAAATCAAAAAGGAGGTTTAAAACATATAATCATACACAGATCAAATTCCTATTCTGGTGCAAGATAAATAAAAAACGAGGTTTAAAACATATAATCATACACAGCTCTAATTCCTATTTTGGTGCAAGATAAAAAAGTTGCTACAATGAATAAATCAAAAACGAGGTTTAAAACATATAATCATACACATATAATCATACACAGCTCTAATTCCTATTTTGGTACAAGATAAAGAGTTGCTACAACGAATAAATCAAAAACGAGGTTTAAAACATATAATCATACATAGGTTGAGTTTCTAAGGCCGAAGAGCATTAATGAAGCTGCTGAGGTCTCTGCCTCCCTCACTCTTGGCTTCTCATTCCCCTCCATGAAAAGTATGCCTTCCGACATTTCAATTTCAACGGAGCACGTATATCTCTTCTGATGAGCAGAGCCAACTTCTTTTCGGATCCTGCACACACGTCACAGCCCAAAGATTACACGCAATTTTTCAAGATTCGAAAGAGTGCAGTTACGAAAAATAGCTCTATCTTTAGAATATGATATAGGAATTGTTTTATAATGAAGTGGAGCAACATCTGTCATCGAGCTTTTGGATGTCGTTAGAAACTTAGATTTATCATACAGTCATCATCTCACATAATGTTGCTGCAGCTAAGAAGAATACATTCGACATAATTTAGTTTTAGTTTTAGATTTCTAATAACTCAAAAAGTTTCTAAGAAGTAGGACAAGAATAAAAATTAACAGATGACACTTTCTAGGGTACACAAAAGGGGTGTATAGTGCACCAATATTTCCTTTTACTCTAAATTACATACACAAAAGGGGTGTTTACTTTGAGTAATAAGGTGGATAGATATAAATAATTCAAACTCCAACCTATAATTCAAAGTAAGCACCCCCAAAATGTGTTGCGCTGCCCAAGTAATCATATCAATTAGTGGAAGCAATACATATATCTTTCCTCTACCTTCAATGAAGTAGCTCAAATAATCGAGGCTAGGCAACGACAAAAATTGTTCTAAATGTCCATCATTTGATCGGTGATTGGTCTAGCATATTGAAGCATAACATTGAATATGCAAGTTCTAAATATTCTATAAGATGAAATCAACTATTTAATAGCAGAAAGTACTTTCTTCCACATCGATTCCAAAATTGGTAGGTGAAGGCCTTAAAATGTTTATGCAGAGACTGTAAAGTTCTTTGTAATGGAAAAAAGCTTACTTGTAATTTGGTTTTGGCCATTTTTTCTTGCCACACAGCTCATGCAGCTTCTGTTTTGCTCCTTCAATTTCACCATCACAATTAAGCTGCATGAAAGCGTTATCATTCAGTGGATCACAAGATCTTGGAGACAATTTTAGAAGAGCAGCCTTTGCAGCAAGGAGCCTCGCGTTATCTTTTTTATCAGAAGGAGCCGAGGCTACAAACTTCCCATTGACAGTGACGGTAGCAAAAAGTTTCTCTTCTTTTCTGCAATAACTTATATCAACCTGCTTTCCATCCTTTTGGCATGTTTCATAGAGCATTGTAACAGGTTGTGGTTGTTGCGCAAGCATATCTAGCGTTACAAGGGGCGCTAGAAGTTCCCTAAAGACCTGAAACAACATGAAAGAAAACTTATAACCTAATCAAATTAGGACTCTCGTGTTCGTTGAAGTCATGTTGTAAATAGATTGCTTCTTATGTATAACTAACAACGAAGACCTCTATTTTGTTAGGAAATAGCCATACATCAGAGACTCTTTTTCATATCCCTCCGGCAAACAGGTATTCAAGCTTATGCCAAAATCATTTTGGCCTGGAAGTAAATTTCTATTACCATAATATATAAACAAATTTAGCAGATCAGAGAAGGAAGAGACACAACATGAGAAAAAACAAATGTAAACTAACCTCCCACATAGTATGCAAATTGTAATTGCAATCAATGTATAAAGCAGCTGCTACTGACTCCACAATATCAGCAAGAACTTTCGGTGCTTTGACCAAACCCCCATATATCTCTAATTCTTCCTCTTCTTGTACTGCCATTACAAATTCCCTAACCTGAAACATAGGCATAAAAGGAACATGATCTTGATAGAGTTGAGAGTGGACAAGTTGGATTAGCTACCCAATAAGCACCACCCATGACTCCCCAAAAGTGCTTATTAGATAACAAAGTCAACTTCACCATTTTCAACTCCAGCAAAGCCATGCAACATAGTAGCACAACTTGAAACGTGCATCAATTACAAGATCCGCTGGTCATATTCCATAATAAAACTCTAATACTTCTTCCGGCCACCAAAGATATGCCACAATTTACTTTTTGGTATGTCCACATCTCACAATATCAATCACACATTTAAAGTAACTTTTTCTACACTAAGACACTACCAACGTTTTATCAAAACGTTGTGCCGTCTAAAATGTGGCATATTTTTGGTGGACGGACGGAATGACAAACTAGGCAACTGCAGAAATTTGACGAAACACCTGTATGTCTCAATTTGTTCCTCCCTTATAAGGAACATGGATCTTGATAGAGCTGAAAGTGAATGAGTTGGCTTAGCTACCCAAGAAGCACTTGTGCAGGCGTCTCCAGTGACGAATAACAGCAAATTTCTTCGAAATTGCAGTATACACTTGATGAACATATGTGCTTATTAGGTAACTAAAGCCAACTCCACATTTTCTTCTCCAGCAAAGCCATGTCCTGAAGTAGCACAAATTGGATATATGCATCAATTACACCAATTTCCCCTGCACAATTCTAGCATCAAAGTACAATACTGTACAAATTATCCTCAAAATTGGCATTAATTTCTCTGTATCAGATCAGCAACTCAGCCATAAACATTAATCAAGTGCCAAAACAAAATTGGGATGAATTCCAAAAACTAAAAGCCCTAAATTGAAGCCAAATACCTTGTGATCGAGTGCGGCGACGTTGTGGCCCACGTACTTATAGAGGCGGCGGCGGACGGCCACGCGCGCGAGCTTCTCGGTGCTGATGTTGGCGGCGCGTATGAGCGAGAGCTTGCCGGGATCGAGGCCGGGGTAGTTGATGTAGACGAAATTGGAGACGGCCAAGCCGAGGGCGGCGTCTCCGACGAACTCGAGGCGCTGGTAGGAGGCGGAATCGGCGCAGGAGGGGTGCGTCAAGGCCTCTTCCAGAAGCTTCTTCTGCCTGAATCGGTAGCGGAGGATACTCTCCACCGCCCCCACCGACGCCTCCATGTCCGATATCTCTTCAACCTCATCATCGCACCAGTACCCGCCCGCCTCCATCTCTGGAATTGAAGAAAATCAAAATTGCTGCAATTGATGATCTCGTGACTTAAATAAACTAGGTTTGGGAGAAGAACTGTAGCATCAAGATTCCTTTTTTTGGGAAAAACAGTAACACCATTGACATTGAGCCATCTGGGGTGGGCTTTTAGGGTTTTAAGCCCACCCCAATTTTTTATTATTGTTTTTAAATTGAAGGTTTGCAGGAAAGGGGAATGGTGGGAAATGCAGGGAGAAGAGAAAAAAAAAAATTTGAGAAGAGGGTAAAGTGAAATGCTGTAAACAAAGTAAAATAATAATAATAATAATAATAATAACAAGCACAATGAAATTTCAATATGTACTCTCTCCATCCCATTTTTTTTCCTCGTTTTTCTTCGTTCATTCTTATTATCTCATTTATTTTTTGTTAAAAACATACATACAAAAAGTATGCGAACCTCATGTATATCACACCATCACATCATCTTATACTCATCAACTCTATTTTTTCAATTTTCATACCCAAAAAGAAAAATGGAAGGAGTGGATAACAATTATAGTTATAGTTCAACAATCGAAGGGTTGCCCTTGTCAAAAAGGGATATTAGTCATTTATAATCCCACATTTCTACCTATAAGCACTTTATTAGCCTAATTTTTCTATAATAGACAAATATATCCTCATATTTTCAAGGGGTGCCCTAAGGACTTTTCATCGTCTTTAATTTAGAATGTATATTGAATATTCTGTTATCAAATTTGACAATTTAAAAAAAAATCGAAAAGAAAAAAAAAGAAAAAAAAAAGAAATAGTGAAATAATTAATATTACCGTTAAAAACTCATATTTATATGTATATTATATAGATTGGACAAATATTTAGGGGTAAAAGAGTTCAAAGAAAAAAAGGGCTATAATTGACATCAAACTAAAGGACTTTTCATCGTCTTTTGTAACAGCCCGCTCAAGCAGGCACCTCGATTATTTTATTATTTCATTATGGGCGCTTATATTTTTATTTCCTTATGTTCGTTATAACGGGAAATTATATACGAGGGCAATAAGTATATTATGCTCAAGGTAAGATTATGTGCATATTTAAATCCATTATATGAATTATGTTCATGATTATTATTTAATGGAGATATGCGAAAATCTCCATATATGTGCTAAGTGATGATTAATTGATTTTGTTGGAGAAATATAATTAACACGAGGCTAATTATATTATGACTATGTGCGTATTGTTTATAATTATGTGTTACATAATTATGTGCTAAACTGTGCATTAGTGTTAAGATTAGCAACACTTAGACACGCTACACACACACAATATATATGTTGTGGCATTTGTGTGTTAATTATATATATAATTATATATATATATGTGTGTGTGTGTGTAAGAGGGAATAATAAAATACATACATGGGGAATTGGGGGTAATTGTGATTAAGAACGGTTTAGCCGGAGCCATTACTGGTGATTGGGATTAAGAGGCGGAGAAAGAAACGAGCGTTGTTTGTAGTGACATACATTCATACATAAAACTTGAAATTTTCTAATCCGTGTTGATTAAGTATCAATAATTTTAGTTATGTGTTTCAGTTTTCTGTATTTTAAGTTTATGTAATCTATATTATGAACTTGTTCTATTAGGTAATTTTAGTTATGTACTTGACTTTTCTATAATCTTAGTTTATGTAATCTAAATTATGTATTTGTTCTATTATCACGTGTATCAGATAAATGTATTTCTTTCCTTCACATGCATGCATGTCTTTAGCTTTACATAGGTGTGCAGAGACACTTTACCTTTCACATGGCACCATGCATACATCTAATCAAAATTTGATGAATGGCAGAGATGTTTTCCATTTTCACATGGCATTACAAATCTTTTGGCACCATGCATATATTTAATCAAAATTGTTTTCTGCATGATGTTTTCCACTTTCATAGACATTATAGAGCTTTTGGCACCATCCATATATCTAATTAAAATTGTGTTTTGCATAGATGTTCATTTCCACTTTCACGTGGCTTTACAAAGCTTTTGGCATCATGCTTCTCTCTAATCTATTTAATATTTTGCAAAGATGGTTTTCACTTTCACATGGCTTTATAGAGCTTGTGGCACCATGCATATATCTTATCTATTTAATGTTTTGCAGATATGTTTTCCACTTCACATTTGTATTCACAATTCTCTTTTATCTTTTTCTCTCTATTTACTCATAATATTTTCATTTCATATAAAAAAATGTTTGTCAACGAAAGCTCTTCAGTTGATTCCGACTCAATTTCTGATGATTCTCAATCCAATGAATTTAATGAATGGGAAGCACGAGTTTATCAACAAAATCATCGATTTGATAACATCGTCGAGAATATAATCCCCAACAATCCTAATTTGCTTGTTGGAGGTCAAACTCCTATTTCCAGGAGGAGATATTGCGATAGGGAACGCGAGCTT
>JAYJMF010000008.1:2534978-2546003 GCA_036873715.1 Salvia sclarea
CCAAATGCGGTTATTTGTGCAATATTACTATATTATATGTGCATAACTCTGAGCATAGTCGATTGTTTATTTGAAAAATTATGATTTTGGGTAGTATTTACGATGTTTTTGAAAAAATACACTAAGTGATTCATACCTTGGCTACAAATAGGTAAAACAATGTTGCTAACCCCTTCCGACGAGGTTTATAAATCTGCGAATACCGATCAATAAAATATTATTTATTGAAACCAAAAAATGTTACTATGCAACTACATTACAATATATGTGCAAAACTATGGGTGCATCGTACCAGAATATTTACGAAATAAGTTATTTCTGTGAGTTAATTGTGCATAATACAGTAAATGAATGTGCAAATTGATATATAAAAATGTGCAACGAATATTGGGATGACAAACGAAAATTATTATTCGACATTTACGGTTTACTCTTTGGAAATACAAAACTATGTTGCTTAAATCTGAACCATAACATGTGACAAGAACATCGAAGTCTTAACTAAACATTACGATTGAAACCAAAATATAGTTTTGAAATAAATACAAAAATCAAATCATTCAAAACATTGCAAAGTATGAACAATTAAAATATATGAGAAGTAATATGAACTAGCATACAAGCGAAAACTAACCTGATATTTCCACCATTTTCAAGCGTCGAAGAAGATGAACTTAAAAAATTTAGAGATGAAGAACGTAGAAGCAGAAAGAACGTAAAATCGGCGTTAATATCAATTAAAAATACTTTTACTTTTTAGTTAGAATAATGTATTATGGATAGAGATACTATGATATGGTAATCCCATGAAGTTAGGGAGTTACCGTAATTAAATAAAAAACGAATTACATATATGCCCTCCTATTTATATCCGCATCGCACAATCTGTCAAAGTATTTCGCACAATTGGAACAAATCTCAACCATTGATCTCCCAATATCAATGGGCGAGATATATATATATATATATATATATATATATATATATATATATATAGAATATGAAGAGATAAAAATGTTTAAATTTTAAATTGAGAGATGATATTATATTTAATTGAGATATATGAGGACCACATTTAATTGGAAGTTTCTTATTATTCATAGTTCTTAAATCTTAAGTATGGACATCCAACTGAATTTTCTTATTATTTATGATTCTTAAATAACGACGTTCTCACATAATTTTTGCACATGGATGAAACCCTAAAACATCGACTTTTCCTTCATTCTAGATAGACTGTTGTGCTTAAATATTGTATAGAGATACCCATATGGTCGATATGGATATATATAAAATGAACTTAACTGGAATGTGTGATGTGAAAATGAATTTTATTAATTACCAAACAAATTAACTTTGTTAAATGTCTCGTGACATCCTTTAAGGGAGGAAATTTTGATCTCTTAAATAAAAAGTTATCTTAGTAACAATGGTTAATTAACATGACTATATTCATATCAAAATTGTTCTCCTAGAAATTTATTGTGACGGGTAATAAGCTTCGATTGTTACGCTTTTGTGATGATATTATCACACTAATAATTAGCTCCAAAAAAATGTACGTTCCACTATTAATAATTAGCTCAGAAAAGCAATTAACTCTCTTATTCTCTATTTTTTTCATATTATATTCACAATTAAGATATGTGTACAAACATAACACAATTGAAACACACACTATGTATACTAATAAATCAGTACTAGTGCTGCTTCATGCAGAACTTAAATATAATTTGTCAGTCATATTGAACAACTATGTTCGTTGCATCACAGACCACAAATCGTAATTCTATGATTCCTTGAATTGAATATTCCGCTCATTAGTCATTACAATATGGAAGCAAAATGAACCCAATTTTGACACCTGATTTCCACTTTTCCAACCGTATATAGTTTAAATTTTCCACTTAGTGCTGACTTGTAAGCTAGAGATTTAAAGTATAATAAATTTTGCACAACTAATTAATCCATCAATTGATTAACCATGTTTTTGGACCGAAAAGTAAATTTTGTGGTGTAGATCTGTGCAGAGTGCTAATGTAATGTGATGTGACTAACAAAATAAAGCAAAATAACCAAAAGACAAGGCTGCATTAGTTTCTATACACAGGAGACAATAAGAGTGGGCTTTCTTTGGTTGTAAAATTATGACGAGATAAGAAGGGGAAAAAAATCGCCTTTCGGATTCCTCATTTGCTTTCCCTCTTTATTTATAAGAGTTTAGATCTTCTATTGCATGCAGATGTAACATCTTCTATTGCATTTATGGATAAGAGACACGTGCAATATTAATGATTTAAGATTTAAGATTTTATATAAGGAAAATATATACTCTAATTTTGGAATTTCTAGACCCTAGAATTTTGACACATGTCTTCTATCTATTTATGTAATATAAAATATAACATACAAATGCAATAGAAAATCTCATTTCTTGTCTATTAACAAGAATTTCACTCTTTCTTTCTTTATTCCCCATGCATTCACCAACATTGGAGTGAAAATGGGGAATAAGATAATGTGAAATTAGTTTTTGTAGGTCAGAAGGGAAAAGAAGGGAGAAATTTAAAAGGTGGATTTTTTTTTTCCCTCCATAATTTTATAAGTAAGAGAACATAGCCTAAGTAGACATACCGCTTTTTAGCTGCAGGTTGCATATATACTTGCATTGGTTTTTGAGCAATGCATACTTTTATCTATTAGGGCTTCGTGCAAGAATTCAAAGAAACAAACATTAATTAAGTGGGCATGGATGATAATGTTAATAATGCCTTTAATGATTAATTATCTAGGTTGTATGTAAAATATATATAGAATATTGGTGCATGAACAAATTTTGTAGAGCAGAAATGGGCGCCGGCCATTAGGCGTAGTGGTGATGCCACTCTAAAATTAATCCCACCTACCTTAAACAATTCTGAATCGGATATATGTTTGTTGCTATAAAAAGAAGCAAATTAACTCCATAATGATCAAGTCATACTATAAGGTAGCATTAATTATAATGGATCCGAAAATGTTGTGCATAATCTTGATGATCTTCTTAGCAGATTGTGCTGCAGGTTACGACAAAGCAGATTTGGGGCCTTTAAGGTTCGATTACTACGACAAGTCTTGTCCAAATTTGGGAATGATAGTTAGATGGGGCGTTTGGGCAGCATTCAACAATGACACCAGAATTGCTGCTTCTCTCCTTCGACTGCACTTCCACGATTGTTTCGTTGATGTAATTAACTCATTTCTTATTGATCTCTTATATATATATATATATATATGCTCATTAATTATTTGGATATATATTATAGGGGTGTGAAGGGTCAGTGCTTCTTGATGACGCAAAAGATTTCAAGGGAGAGAAGAATGCTTCCCCTAATCGCAATTCGGCAAGAGGGTTTGAACTCATCGACAGCATTAAGGCAGATGTCGAAAAATCTTGCCCTTCCATCGTCTCGTGTAGCGATATATTAGCTATTGCAGCTAGAGAAGCTGTTGTTCTGGTCAGTAAATTAATTAATTAACAAAATAGTATTATTGTGGGATATTAATTAATTGTTATATATATACGATCGCAGTCAGGAGGCCCCTTTTGGGGTGTTGCACTAGGAAGGCTAGATGGGGTGATAGCAAGTGAGAAATCAGCAAATGAGCAGTTGCCATCTCCATTTGAGCCTCTTCAAAATATCACTGCCAAATTTCTAGCAAAGGGTCTTGATGCCAAGGACATGGTAGTTCTATCAGGTAAGAGGTTAATGTCCGAGGCCATATATATATATATATATATAAAGAATTGGCTTATACATTTGAGTACATGAAATTAAGCTTAAGATATATTGCATGGGCAGGTGCTCACACAATAGGGTTTGCTCAATGCTTTACATTCAAGAGTAGGCTATTCAACTTCAAAGGGTCCGGCAAAGCCGATCCATCTCTCAACACTCCATTCCTCTCCAATCTCCAAACAAGTTGCCCCAATTCCGACAGCTCCAACGCGAAGCTCGTCCCCCTTGACGCCCAAACCTTAACCAGATTCGACAACGTGTACTACAAGAACATCCTCAACAACTCCGCCCTCCTCGAGTCTGACCAAGCCCTAACTGCAAACCCTAAGACAGCAGCCATGGTCAACGCCTACAGCGCCGACCCTTTCCTCTTCGCTAGAGACTTCGCCGCCTCCATGATGAAGCTCGGGAAGATCGGTGTTCTCACAGGGAAAGCTGGCCAAGTCAGGAACAAATGTGGCTTCATCAATTAATTATAGCTACTACTTTACTGGATGCATATATATATATATATATATATATACATGCATGCTTCTTGTTAATGTGTGTGTAATGAAATAATCGTTTTTGTTTGATTTCCTAAGTTAGAAAGCTGCAGCCTGCAGGTGTGTTGTGGAGAAATAGCTAGGATAATGTTTTCTGGTATTGTTTATGTATAATTTCTGATCAATAATCAAAGCATATAGTTGCATATCAGATATATTAATTATATAATCAAATTCTCCAGTTTATCGGTAACTTGTTGACTAAATCACATTAACACACAAGTAATATAACTATAGGGATTTATTTGATGAAATTCGAAACTTTGATGAAAATAAAAACAACAAAAATAAAATAAATAATCGCTTTTTATTAAACAGAGTGAAGTTGACCGTTTGTTCATTAAATGATCTGCCCCATTTTAAGTATGTTTACCAAACATAACATTAAGAATATATATGATTTTCATGTCATTAAAACCTTCAAGGGTATTTTTGCACTTTTACTTTTACACCCTACATTATATATGAAATTATATAAACTGTAGTGGAATATTTCATTAGGTTAAACACATGTTGCAGACTTGCAGCTATGTATGGTGGGTTTTGTAGAAATATTAGGTCCATATATTTGTACTTTGTGTAATAAAAAAAAATTAATTTGATTTTGTTTCATCGTGTTAAATCTTCTAGTAACATTATCTAATTACTCAAAGAAAGAATATTTATATCTAATTTCCGATAATGTACACTTATGAAAAATACGATTTTCTCTTGGAGATTAATATTTTGGAAGGATATTAACTATAGGGCAGTGACAAAATAAGGACATCTTTCTGTCGGGCCGACAATGTAGGACAAAAGCTTTTAATTTGGACAAATGGAGGATAAATTTCGGCCGGATCAGACTTTTGCTCACGTGCTAAGCACCTGAGGTGGATCCCGAAAACGAGTTGGCTGCCACATAGGCGCTCCCCCCGCTGCCGCCCTTCGCCGCCCCCACGCTTGATTACTAGCCGCACCACCGCCGTCCCTTCCCGCGGCGGAGGAGCCAACAGCGGCAGCAGCCCTAACAATTCCCCATCCTCGCCGCCGGATCTCCTCCTACTACTACCCCTCAGGGCTGCACATGCTCCTCGCCCTCAGCCACGACCTCTCCGCCGCCCGTGCAGACGCCAACCACCACTCCCCAATCAACAACCCTAAGCTCCACCCCCATGCTCAGCTCTAGCAGCCGCAAGCGCGATTCACACCCTATTCCACCCAAAACAATATGGTGATTGCTTCGCTAGCTTCATCCACACCATTATTCTCCTCCACTGTTTTCTAATTCGCAGCGCGTCGCCTTCTGCCCGCCACATGTTTGTATAAATGCCTCACAGAAAAGGAGGAAGATTTTCCCCAATCCGCTGCGCCGCCGTCCGCTCCCAGCGCCGCCGCCGCCGAGGAGGATTCATCTTCGAAATTCTCATGGAGGGATCATGAGTACCCCGTTTCCCTTGTGGAGGATCTCGATCCGCGCTATCCGACGTTGTTTCAGCTGCTGAATCGTGACCTAGTTATCTGGTTCGACAAATCCGCCTCAAATTGGGTCGCTCTCGACGACAAATTCCCCCACCCGCTCGCCTCGTTATCGGTGAATTCATGTTTTTGAGCTTGTGATTGTTGAATTTTGTTGCCAAGATCCAATTTTTGAGCTGTGAAATTGAGTAAGGTCGATTCTCATGGAGATGCTCCAATTTCTGGCCTCCGTGGTGGACATCAACCTTCATATCGCAGTAGCTCAATCCATTGCCGTTGCCGTTGGCGTGGAGGCCGGCGGCGGGGTGGAGATTTCGTTGCTGTTATATAAATGCGGCGGAGGCGGACGTTGCGGCTGACGCCGTGGTTGAGGGCGAGGAGCATGTGCGGCGGCGGGGGGAGCTCCTATGTGGCAGCCAACTCATTTTCGGGTTCCACATAAGCAGCTCACGTGGTTAGCACGTGAGCAAAAGCCTGATCAGGCCGAAATTTGTCCTCCACTGTCCAAATTAAAAGATTTTGTCCTAAATTTGTCGGCCCGACAGAAAGGTGTCCTTATTTTGCCACCGCCCTATAGTTAATGTCCTTCCAAAATATTAATCTCTTTTCTCTTGTATACAAGTGTTGTCAATACTCAAGTTTATTATTTAATAAAAACCTTGATATCATAAACCATTAAATCCTACTACTATTATTTGATTCTTGTTTATAATAGTGTGTCGTTAATTAAAATTTATAGTATTTTGGGTTTATAAATTATACTACAGAAAGAAGAATTGAAGTTTAAAGTAAATCTTTGTATATGCAATTCCTTCTTCAATTCATAATTTAGAAGATTGTAAATTAGGATTCATTCCATATTATGGATGTTTTAATTTCATCAGTTAATGGACGTAACCATGTCTCCAAACAAAATCCTTCTTCCAGCCGGGAAAACTAGAAATTTAAACAGATGTAGTCATCAACAAATTCGAAGGATAACTGGAACATGGTATCAGTGTTTAAATACTGTAATAATAATGAATAATTAATTAAATATGAGAAAGGCGCATTACTCTACTAAAATTTTAATAAAAAATTCTGCAAAACTTTGGACTTTATAATTAATTAAACCTTTGTTTTTAGCCGCGTACTATTCAAAAGCTTATGCTGATTGGTCCCCTAAAGTGGGGATCTCTTTATAAATATTCCGTTATTTATGTAATTTTCTTGATCTCCTAAATTCCACGCCTCGATCTTACATTATTTTGTATTTCATGGTTTGTCATCTCGAAATCAGTTTACAACAAGAATTACACTATGACTTATATAGAATTAATCAATACAAGTCCAAATACTGATAATATATTGTATATATAATATACTAATAACATTTTTTTTATCACTATGTTATACTAATGATGAGTTTGCACTTTGCACATAAACAATGAATAATTTTTCTTTAATGTATACATCTTGGTTGAGCGTGTTAATAACTCATCTTTTCAAGTTCTCATCGACTACACATTTTCACAAAAAACGATACTGCATCAATTATGAGTGATCCAACTATAAATAAATTATCATCTTTTTTGCTATTTCACGTACGTTCATAGACAATTCGAAAAACGGCTTCTTCTTCTTTAAAATTAACTTGATAAACAGTAAGAAAAATATTGCTCTTATTTCACGTGTTCAAAATTGATATATAACACAAGCTATATGTCGCAATATAGAGTTTCTTTTTACCGGATTTAACAACTAAGACTGAGACTATTGTGTGTGTATGTGTGTTTTATCAGTTACATTGTTAGCACGCCGCTCAGATAGATACAAATTTTAGCATTACAATGCCTTAATAAAATATGTATATGTACTATAAACATGGTATAGAGGATCACATGCATAGATAATTTAGTTAATAAATACTATTAATTAGAGGTGGACTCTACGTGTATTTTAATTTCTTTAGTATAAACAATAGTATATTTTTACACTGTAAAAGTACTTTATAGAGTAAAAATAAATGACACTTTGCTTCACTGTAAATATACTTTGTCCAAGCATGAGTTTTCTGTAAATATTACAATTAAATTAATATCAGGAAGATGGATTCAAAATTAGTTATTGAAAGATCTCCGTACGTTGACCACCCCGGGAAAATAATGGACACTGTTTTATTATGCATTATTTATGTATAAACAAACATGTGATTGGTAATATAGCAAATTTAATTATAAAAAAAGAATAAGATTGGAAAGCACAAGAATTCAATAGAAAAGCGACAAGCAGAAGAAGTTGGTATGATTCATTCAGAAGAAGAAATCGCAAAAAAACTAACAAGAAAAAAGCTGTTTCTCTCGGAATATTAATTGTTTTGACCAAACTTTTGTACTATCCATTGAAAATCAAGATTTTCTGTCCTTCGCAAATTAAATATCACCTTCTACTGCGTGAATCTATGTGTGTGTATGACCTATAAGTGTTAAAAATAAATAAATGTTGTATGAAAAATGAGATGATTAGTATTCTGCATTAGTCAAAATCACTTTCACCAAGACAATTTTATTCCCTTTTCTAAACTGAGTCATTCCGCCCTGTTTTCTGACAAACTAATTTGTTTCTCGTCTTAGATCTTCTTGGACGGAGAACTTTGGGTTAAACGTATAGATATATTAATAGATATTGTATATATCATTGGTGATGATGGAATATGCAATATGTGTTATGTATTCTTCAACAGTACATAAAAGCAGAAATAGTTAAAATTAATGAGCTTCTTTGGACTATCTATTGGTGAAGTTAGTGAGTTTATAATCTGTGTAAGAAAGACCATATATTTTAAATTCACTAATATATACCATGTAACTTGAGCCTGACGTATATATATGTGATAAATATTTATTGATTTATGATTTACAAAAAGCCATATTACCACTTAATATAATACTATGTTGTAATGCCATTGTGTGACACTATGATGCCGCCAGCGTAATAAAAGTATGTTAATAGTTGAGATCAATTACTGGCCTTATGTTAGACTCCATCACGAAACTTTCAAAGAAAAAAAATATGATGCTGCAATATATTAGAAAGAGGAATTAAAGGAAACCCTATTTATTATGGGAGCTAGAAATTCATATGCAGACTATTGATTTTAATTAATAGATTAAGATTAATTTTTCAAATGAGATGTACTTTAATATAATTATGTATATATATATATATATATATATATATATATATATATATTGGTTGGTTCAGGTGAGAAGGCCTAATTTCGTGAGAAATGAGAAGGATTTTCGGTCATTGATCTTGGGAGATCAATGGATCAAATCTGTTCAGATTGTGCAAAATGTATTAACTATTTGTGCAATGATTTATTTATACATGAATATTATTGCACAAAGTGTATTAAGTTGTTGCATAAACTGTATTACGTTGTTGCACAAAATGTATCTAGTTGTTACACTATGATAATGTTGCACATAATGTATAAAGTTGTTGCATAATGTTGTGCAACAACTTCATTGATTTCGTGCAACTTTCGTAACATTTCGCACCTTCTCACGAAAATATGCCTTCTCACGCATCCGCAGCAGCAAGCTCCAAATGGAGCTCTCTGCCACTTTTTGGAGCTCTGCAAGCTCCTATCACTTTTTTCCTACAGCAGCAAGCTCCATCTTTGGAGCTCTCTAATTTTATTTTGCATTTTTTTAATATAATTCATAATATTTAAAAGTTTATAATTTTATTTCATAATTTAAAATACTACTACATTTATTGAATAAAATAATATTAAAAAATACATTAACTCCCGAAACGGGCCCATATTTCTTCGATCAAATCATCTTGGAGCTTTTGATGAGCTTTTTGGTTTCGAAGATCTACTTTCCTCTTCAAATACTCTTGGAAGGTCGGAGAGGCTCCTCGACTCGTACTTTCCTCGACTGTAGTGGAGGATCCTTCATCCGGACTCAAATTGGTTATAGAGTCGCCTTCATCTTGAACTATCATGTTATGCAAGATAATACAAGCATACATGATGTTCGATAACGACTCTTTGAACCAGGGTTGCGCGGGCTTGCTGAGAATAGCCCAACGAGCTTTGAGGACGCCGAAGGCTCTTTCCACGTCCTTGCATGCAACTTTCTATTTCGTTGCGAATATAGCTCTCTTCGGGTCAGTCGGGCACGGGAGAGTCTTGACAAAGGTGGGCCAAGATGGATAAATACCATCGGCAACATAGTAGCCCATTTTGTATCGAGTGTCGTTTGCATAAAACATCACCGCGGGCTCTTCTCGTTGAGAAGCTCGTTGAACACGTCTGACTGATTGAGTACGTTGATGTCTTTGTTTGAGCCGACGACATCGAAGAACGCGTGCCAAATCCACAGATCTTGAAAAGCAACGGCTTCAAGCACAACCGTTAGGTGCCTCTTCTTCTGGTTTGTGAATTGGCCTCTCCACGCATTCGGGCAATTCCTCCATGCCCAATACATGCAGTCGATGCTACCCAACATTCTGGGAAAGCCATGCTTCCCTTCATGCATCTGTAGAAGACGGGCACAATCGGACACCGTTGGCGTCCGTAAGAACTCCGGACCATATGCAGATATGATGCCCCAACAAAAGCTCTCCAGAACAAGGTGACCCGTACTTTTGCTCATCCGGAGGTACTCGCCGAAGTGGTCGGCGCAGCCACCCGTTGCAAGTTGACGCAATGCCATCGTACACTTTTGCACCGCGGTGAGCGCCATTCTTCCTGTGGCATCCGGACGCTACTGAAAGTATGGTTCCCGAGCCTCCTGCGTCTGCACGATGTTGTTGAATAGCCCTTTCATCATACGAAAGCAGTAGCGGAAGACGTCGTCTCCCCACGTTGGCTCTTTGGCGAAGTAATCCTGGTGAAGACGCACTTCACCAGTAAGGCGGTCACGATGCACGACCACCTTCTTCTTCTTCGGACGATTCTCGGCCGCCTCCGCCTCCAGTATATACAGCTTAATGTACATCAATGTCGTATCGATGATTTGTCCGAAAAAGGTGGTGGTGGTCTTCAATAAAAACTAGCCCGATTCTTTGAGCATTTTTTGATACTCGTCGTCACCCGACATATTTTTAATTGACTTGGAAAAAATGCAAGAGAAAAGGTGTTGGGTCCCGGAGGGTCACAGAACTGGTGTAGGGGGGGGGGGAATACACCAGTAGGGCCTTTTTCGAAAATAGCAACACAAGACACAGAGTTCAGTTTTTAAAACAGG
>JAYJMF010000008.1:2550102-2560275 GCA_036873715.1 Salvia sclarea
ATAATTAATCTATATTTATGATAAAACAATCAATCTATTTTTATTTCAATTCAAAAGGTTTCAATGAATTATTTTTTTCCTCTATTGAACCATTTTATGGCCACCCACATCGTGGCTACATAGATTTATCCAAATAATTATATGTAATTAAGTGCATTACGGATATAGATATGAGATCACATTTACAGGTAGTATGTACTACTATTATTGATGTATGTGTGATGAATTACAGAATTAGTGTATGTCCAATTTTTGTGCTGGTTGTTTGCTTTATATCCACATGGTGATTGTGGATTAGGTACATCGCATTTTGTCATTTTCGATACAGTAGAGTTACTTGTTCTCTTACATATTCTTTGCCCCCAATTTTACTTTTGCACTTTATTTAAGATTTTCTAGTATATTCTAAGGACTTATAAAGCCAAAATACGACAAAAATTACAACAAAAAGCAAACGTGTTAGCTGTAAACTTACTGCATTTAAGCTTTTAATCGATCTCCTCATAAAAATGTAAGCTTTTGAAATGAAGAATCTGAAGATCACATTGTTAGAATCTCCACGCTATTACTTTTGTTTCAGTTGGGGATCTATGTCCCGCTAGTTTTGTGTATCACTCGTGCCTTATTAACAAATTTATTGTAAACGAATAATAGAATAATATATTGAACCCTAATTAACATTACCAAAAAAATTGAGGTTGCAATAATTATTTATCAAATGCTAAACAAACCTAATCCAAACCTAATAATCAATCATTAATTAAAACGTAACATATCAAATGCTAAACAGATAATTGCATACAAGTGAAATATCAATAAATGCTATAGAATGTAATAGGTAGATAGAATATAAACCAATTGATAATTTTAAAATCAAAATGAAATAACAATGAATTTGATACAAGTGAAATATCACTAAATATTACAGTAATTATAGAAGATCATATCTCCAATGTTTGGCTGTGATTACGATTTACGAGGAACTTCACTCTAATTGCCATTTGTATTTTTTTTATGTCAATTATGCCATATAGTTGTTCGTTACTAGTTATATATCAAAATAATAGATTATGAAGTGAATGCACTTATTCCTCAGCTAAAACATTCGTGATGTTATATATTACATCAAATGGAATATTTAAATACTCCCCAGTTACTTAAGAGTTAAGATACAAATTAAGTGTTCGATATTACAGTATAATTAATCTTTTGCAAAATATTTAGGAGTAGACTTGCATGGTTTCACTATAAATACCAATTAACAAAATTATAAATTTGAATTTGAATAATAATTCGTTTTGCTGTGAGACAATCTCGTACAACTATTTTACAACTGTTTATGAATGCTAATTGGGGGCACCAAATCAATACTGAATTGAGAAGAGCATAGTGAGTGAGATAATTTAAATAAAAAATTATATAGATTTTGATCAAAAAAGTTATAGATTATAGTGGGTGACACAATAATAAATTTATTGAAAGTGGAGGTTTCTAGTTGGGGGAAATATCCAGTGCGACCTCTGTTGTTTAACGTGATAAATTGCGAATGTACTATTTATAGTCTTTTTACTTTGCTTTCTTCATGTCCTAAAATATTTCCGAATTTAGATGACAAAAATTAAGAAGGTATTATTTTGGAAATGGGCAGACATAAATTATATTCCAATATTTATTTATTTTTATTTAGTATCTATATATTATTATTATTATTATTAAAATATCTAATATTTTACAATTTTTTATTATGTCCTTCGGGGACTTTCCGACGTCCATATGTTTATGTGGCACGTCAGATTGTCCACATCTACAATACACATGGATACTTTTTTAAATAATAGTTTTAGATTATATATATCCCAACTTTTAGATTTGTTTTACTTAGCGTAATATCTTTATCTTATAATTATTACAAGGTAAAACTGCCAATCAAATCATAAACTATATCCTAAAATTCAATTACAACATGATTTTTGAACTTTTGTAATTAAATACCCAATCTTTCAATTTTTGCAATTATAACACACCGAAATTTTCCGACGAACGAAAAAATGGGTCAGCATCGTTCCGAGCCTTCGTGGACTTCAAATTTTCACGTCAAAATGACGTTGTTTCTTATGAGAGAAATTTAAAAATTTTAATTAAAAAAAAAACCATGGAACGATATTGACTCAGTTGCAAAACGACATCGTTCTGTGCTATTTGTTTTAATTAAAATTTTCAGATTTCTTTTATAAGAAACAACGTCGTTTTGATATGGAAAATTTAAGTTCCCGTAGGCTCGGAACGATGTTAATTCATTTTTTCGTCGAAAAATTTGACGGTGTTGTAATTGCAAAAATTGAAAGCAAGTTGGGTATTTAATTGCAAAAGTTCAAAAATCGTGTTGTAATTATATTTTAGGATAAAGTTTGTGATTTAATTGGCAGTTTTCCCTTATTAAAATATCTGATATTTTATAATTTTTCCCTAATGCCCTCTTGTGAGCTTCCGGCACTCATATGTCTACATTGCTCGCCGGAGCAATCAAATTGGCAATCGACATGGATAATTTAGAAAAGAAGATTGCTCACTTGAGCCCAAAGCCACTCTCTCTATCTTTTTCTACACCCTCACCGGTCTTTTTTTCCCTCGCGCCAAAACACATGCATAAAACTATTTTCCTCTCTAAATACAAAATAGCCCCACACATCTCCGGAATCTGGCGACATCATGGCAATATGTAATTTAAGATTTTCCTACATCGGATATATACTAGTAACATTTAATGAGATGATGTTTTTCAAGGTAATTAATGAGATTAATTAAAAGAGAGAGAAAGGCCGCTTGTAAATACCAAATACACTTTTATCCACCTTTCTGAATATACACTTTTAACGATAAAAGTATGAGAAAATTTTATACTTTTAACGATAAAAGATATTCATTCGAAAATGGAGAAAATAAAAAAATCATGTAAAGAAAATAGAAGGAAGCTAACCACCATAAATGATGCGCGACAATGTCGAAGGAGGACTAATGATTATTTACGTGAATGTGATAGCTAAAGTTGCAACCACATTTGCGGTGCTACAAATTAATCGCTATGCCTTCAACCTTGTCGATTCAACCAATCATACTAATACTAGTCTTATAATTTAATCTTTTGGAGTTTCGACACCACTCAAAAGTTCTTTTTCAACCCTATAAGTTCCCTTTTCAGGGGCATCACCTTTAGTTATTTTTATTTGTTCGTAATTACAATGCAGTTCTATTAGTAGACCGTGTTGTTAGTAGCACGCCCCCGTCGTGCTAGTCGTCGAAAAAAAAAATTGTAAATTACTACCCAAGATCTTTGGTGAAAAAAAAACCCACAAGAAATAATTCTATGAGGTATTTCATCTTTTCATTGTCCGATTTTCAATTTGAGTGCCATAATTCATGAAATGTTTTTTTTTTTTTTACTAAATGGGTTTTAAAATAAAAATAAAAACAGTTGAAGGCATTTTACCAAAAAGACACAAGTTTAGGATATAAATAAACTATCCCCGCTTTGGTCATGACATGAGCATCCAACGAGATGATCACTCATCATTCCATTCCAAATTCTCAGTTTTTATGACACTTCTAAAAATATAGCCAAAGTCGAGAGGTTTTTAAAAGCAAACATAAATTAGGAATATTGTTCAAACTATCGCAAATATTTGAGACACAAATTGTACTTATTCCTTTATTTTATAATTCATAATTTGGCTCGTAATTTGTAAGTAAGTTGGTAAAAAAATGTTAATAGGGATACCGTTTTTCAGATGTCCAAATCACAAATCAAATCATGCATATCAATTTTAATTATGCATGAGCGTAAAAAGTCACAATTTATTAATATTTCTTAAATACAATTGAGATACATGTTGACTTGAATTGGAGTAACTTGATCAAATAAATACTAGTAACTCTTTTGATTTATTATATACCTATTAAACCTTTATCATACAAAACAAACAAATATGACATGTTGAGTTATTAGCACTACTTTATTAGCACAAAAATACTTTACATTTTAAATTTATCATTTAAAAAAATATTTTATTTCCATCTTTAAACTCACATATCAATATCATTACTTTCTTTATATATACTAAATCAATTTCTAACACACATGTTATTGGGATCCAAACCCCATTAATTACACATCTCTACTCAAAGTTAAAAGAACTCCTATATACGTGGATGTGTCGAATAAGATGTGTCAAGTATTTTGGTGAATGGAGAAAGTATTAAATAGCATTAAGTGATTATATATGTGATTTTAGAATAACTAGCATTATATCTATATAAAATTAGCATTATATATCATTGCTAAATTATGACATTGTACACTTATATTAGCATTACATTTTATTTTATGACTTCTCCCCGTACCTTATTTACAAAAATGTCATTGCATTTCTTAAGTAATGTTATTGACGATAATATCACTCCTTATATGATTTATTGTCTGGTGGTCCTATCGAATAGTCAAGTACAATTCCTAATTATAAACACATTATGCCAAATTTTTATAGAAATATGATCACATATATAAATACACACACGTGCATCTCTGTATAATAGATTTTGATGAAAATCGTTATTTATATATTTATTTATTTTATTACAATAAGTGTTATCTATCAATTATTGCGTATGAATATACATAACTAGAGAAACGATATGATATGGATAGCGTATAAAAATATTATTTGAGAATTTACAACATTTATGATCGATCCATTTGTGGAAAAACAAAAATCACTGATATATATTAATATCTCCACTGAGCCAATAGAGAGTAGATGAAACCATCTCATGTAAAAAAAACTAGTATCGGTCTCGTAGAGCTTGTTTGAAGAAGAGGTAGCCATATAGAATATGGTATGTAAATTATAGTATAAATTTATATACAGACATCTATAATAGTAATAGTAATCATAATAATAATAATATATACTCTTCCCATACATAAACAAACGATAGAGCACAAATTTCATGCCACAAGCTAGTAATCTTCCAATTATATTTTTTAATTTATGTGTTTAAATATATAAAAGTATACTAGCTGCAGCTTGTGCTCAATATGCAATCACCACAAATCGAGCAATAAAAAGCTGATTCCGCCGCCGCCGCGGCCATGGGGATCTTCAACTCGAAGCCACTTCCCAAACCCAACCCCTACGCCAGGAGAGAAGCATCGGAGCATTTCGAGACGCCGCGGAGGAGGCCGAATCCGCCGCCGTCGCCGGCGAAGCACCTGATGGCGGTGCTGCTGAGGCGGCACGCCTCTATGAAGCCTAATGCGGCGCAGATACCGGAGGAGGAGGAAGCAGTGAGTTTGGATAAGAGGTTTGGGCTATCGAAGAAGTTCGCGAGCAAGTTCCAAGTCGGAGAAGAGATCGGGCGAGGGCATTTTGGGTATACCTGCTCCGCCATAGGCAACAAGGGCGAGCTCAAAGGTCAAAAAGTCGCGGTCAAGATCATTCCCAAGTCTAAGGTGAGTACAATTTTTATGGGCAGTCACATAATAGTAATTATTTTGGATAATTATTATCGCTCATTTAGGAAAGGTGTGGAACAAATTGTCCGTTCATGTCTCATTCAAAAACACTTCTTCCATACTTAATGCATTACCGATTAGGTGATGAATAGTCATAGCCAGCCTAATTTCATTACGATTCATTTCTTTGAGAAACGTGTAGTACTGATTCGTCTCCAAATGTAGTCTAGATTGTGACTTGGAGAATCTAGAAGCCCACTTAGGTAGTAATCTAGATTGATTAATTGCTGAATAATAATGGATGGTAGAGAAAAATAGGGCCGATTCATTTGATTATTAAAATAATATCTTAGGATGATTTGAAAATGGACAGTGCTTATTGGAGACTTTTTTCCTTTTGTTTTGTACCAACTCCTGTCTACTCCTCTTTGAGATGGTTTTGGTGAGCAGATGACAACAGCCGTCGCTATTGAAGATGTTCGACGCGAGGTTAAGATATTGCGTGCCTTGACAGGTCATCCTAATCTAGCAAGATTTCATGATGCATTTGAAGATTCCGAGAATGTCTACATAGTCATGGAGTAAGCATTCCAACAGTATATAAATGACTTTCAACTGCTGTAAGAATCTTTCTCCAAGTAAAATAAAGTCCCAATCCACTTTTTTAACAGATTATGTGAAGGGGGAGAGCTCCTTGATAGGATACTTGAAAGGTTCTACTCTCAAGCTTACATGAATTAGTAGGACGAGCACCCTAAATCCTAATATATCTTCTCTTTTATTAGAGGCGGGAAATTCCCCCAAGATTATGCAAGGACGATAATTGTACAGATTCTAAACGTCGTCGCATACTGCCACCTCCAAGGAGTGATCCATCGCGATATTAAACCGGAGGTAACCGACCACAATCGAACTTGTTTGTTTTTTATAAAATTAGCAATGATCTCAACTTCATATCGCTTAATTCTGCAGAATTTCTTGTTCTCCTCCAAACAAGAAGATTCTCAAATAAAAGCTATTGATTTTGGGTTGTCAGATATCATCAGACCAGGTTTGCTCAAAGTTACAGTATCTTGTTGATATGTTTGTATGAAATGCATGGTGGAATCCAACAATATGGCCAATCTATACAGATCAAAATCTCAACGAGATCGTCGGAAGCGCCTACTATGTCGCGCCTGAAGTCCTACGTAGATCATATGGGACTGAGGCCGATGTTTGGAGCATAGGTGTGATAGCATACATACTACTATGCGGCAGCCGCCCCTTCTGGGCTCGTACTGAGTCGGGAATTTTCCGAGCAGTTCTTAAAGCCAGTCCACATTTCGACGACGATTCTTGGCCTTCATCGTCTACGGTGGCCAAGGATTTTGTAAGATGCCTACTATGCAAAGATCCCAACCGAAGAATAACAGCAGCACAAGCTTTATGTGAGTTCTAATTTCATTTATCTTCTCTTTTGATTTTTGAAAGCTAGACGCTCATAAACACACAAACCCTTTAGAGCACTAAAAACCCCTAACTTGAATAAGCAAGCATCTTACCGACAATTTCATTTCATCATCTCTAATTTCAGAGATGCTGCGACTTCCATCTCTACACGTCTCACACCCTCTAATGATCGCCTTGTTTGCAGGTCATCCGTGGCTCCGGGGTCATGAGAAAGTACAACTACAACTCGATGTTCACGTATTCAGACCCATGAAGGCATATATGCGCTCCTCACCTCTGCGTAGGGCTGCATTAAGGGTGTGTATTCCTGCTTAGTGCTTACAATCCACCCCGGTTTAGGTGCTTTCGAACCTGTTAAATTGACCGCGCTGCTCAATGATTCTTGTAGGCATTGTCGAAAAGATTGACGGTAGACGAGCTATTTTACCTCGAGAAACAATTTGCATTGCTGTGCCCAGATGCAAATGGAGGCATAAACTTAGAGACAATAAAAATGGTCAGTTTTAATATAAATGGTCAATTTGCCTTCTGTCATTCATAAGCTGAACTCCGGTTTGTTTTGGTCCGAGCAGGCTTTGAGGAGAAGCGCGACAGACATAATGAAGGAATCCCGGATTCTGGATTTCCTCGAGCCGGTAACAACACAATGCTCTGCTTTTTTCTATATTTTGTAATGGCTCTTGAATGCTTCTCAATTGCAGCTAAACGCGCTCGGGTATAGAAAGATGAGCCGTGAGGAGTTCTGTGCAGCTGCGTTAAGCATCCATCAGCTGGAGATAGTCGATGGCTGGGAAGAACGAGCGCGATCTGCATATGAGATATTTGAGAAAGATGGAAACAGGGCTATCCTCATTCAAGAACTAGCTTCTGTAAGCTGGGTTCTTCCTTCTATGTTTTTCGAGAAGCCATTGTTTCATAGAGTTCTAACTCTGTCCCCATCGATGCGATTTTACCAGGAACTCGGGCTTAGTCCTTCGGTACCAATCCATGCAGTTCTGCAAGAGTATATAAGACACAGTGATGGGAAGCTGACCTTGCAAGGTTTCCTCACACTGTTGCACAGCCTACGCCCATGCTTGTCTGCAAAGACACCATAAGAGCTACAAGCAAGTTTTGGATAAAAATGGATAGTATAAATTGCAGTCGAGAACCAATTATCACGCCTGCATCTGTCCATGAGCCTTCGTTTATTAATATGATCCCATCTATCACTACCCTTCTGTATTCTTGTCGACAAAGCAAACATACATATATGGTTCGATAAGAACAATGGGAGATGGAAATTACAACAAAACTGTGCAGAAGCATCTTCTGGATAGAGCTGGAGAAAACTAAGATATGCTACTTCAAAATTCTGTCATTTTTGTTTCATTACAACACAAAAGTATGTATATGTACATTCTTATTTATGATGCAAAAAGCCATTCAAATATACCATTTGGTTGTATTTCTGAAATGCATCATGTATTCTAAGTTTCAATTTGGCAGTGAGCTGCATATATAGATAGATATTACAGGGAATGAAGGTATCTTAAGTCATTTCTAGAGCTGAATTCCTTCATAATTGGAGTTTAGCTTCACTTCTGTTTTCTTTTCTGTGATGCAAATAGGAGGAACAAAATGAAATCAAGGAACTGGGTATCAGGCACCATTGACACTTGGCGAAGTCACAAATGTAACAACTAGGGTTCATAATGAGTTCCTTTGTCGATGTATGTAGACTTAACAACAGTATTCAATAGGAATGGATGTAGTAGTAGATAGCTACGGATCAAGCACACCAGTTGAAAAGCCTATCCAAAAAAGTAATTCATTCTGCACCAAATTTGAGCAACAGCACAGTATAAGCAACATCTTACAAGAGAGACCTTCCCTACTTCATATCTTGGAATGTAAATTTAGGACTAAAATCAGACTAATTTATCTTATCAGCTATAGGATATAACATAACTAGCAGACGCACAATGAGAAGCTAAAGTGTGTTAGTAATACAACGATACGTAATCTTACATTTACCTCGCAACAATCCATCCATTTCTCATCCTCATCTTGAGGACAGTCGCTGATACAGATCATCGGCTAAAAGCTGCCTCAAGCTATCTCCATAGTAATAACACGACTTCTCGTTCTCCAGCACCCTCGGTTGCTGTCCATTCTCCTCCGGCTCCTTCCACAGCTCCGGCTCCGGCTCCCTCGCAACCTGACACAGATTATGCAACACACAGCAAGCAACAATCGTTTGAGGAGCGTGATTCAATCCCACATTCAGGTCCTGCAGAATCTTCCACCTTCCTTTTAGCAGCCCAATTGCCTCCTCCACCGCCTTCCGCCCTTTCAGCAAGGCCTCATCAAACGCATTCTGGGCCGGACTGCCCGTTTTATTGTAGTTGAACGGCGTTAGGAGAAACGAGAGCAACGGGAAACTCCAATCCCCGATTATGTAAGGTCTTACCGGCTGCCCCTTCACGCTCACCGCCTTGTCCCACACAATGTCGCTTGAAATGAGCTTGTTGTATAGCAGACTATCCCTAAAATGATCAGCGTCGTCGTAGCCTCCGGGGGCTTTCACGCAGACATCCCAGAATATCTTCTTGTGATCGGCGACGACCTGCAATAGAACTGAGGGAAATCCGTATTTGCAGTAATACATGGAGCCGTTGATGACATCGGGGCTGAGTTTGTGGAGCTTGACGGGGGTGGTGTCAATTGCGCCGCAGACATTTGGAAGCGGCGTGAGCTCCTGAAACCCCTGTGTAGTTTCCACGAGGCGGCGGCGGGCGACCGGAATTTTGATGAATTCGGGGTAGAGCTTGGTGGCGAGGAGGCGGGTGACCATATTTGTGATTTTGGAAATTAGATAGGGCTCGAGGGCGTATCGCGAGGCTAGGGTTTTGAGGCTGAGGCCGTGGGCGAGGCGGGAGAGGACCATGGCGACGGCGTAATCGGAGGGGAGGGAGAGCTGGGATTGGGTGATGTAGGGTTTGAGTTTCTCGACGACGGTGGTGAAGACGGGGTAGGAGAGGCCGTAGAGGGATCGCCATTGGGCGTCGCGGAGGGGGGCCTCCATCGCCCAGATGTGCTCGGTGGAGAGGGCGCGGAAGGCGGCGACGGAGAATTCAGAGGGGGGTTTGGCGGCGGAGGAGGAGGGGGAGGGCTTGGGCTTCTTCTTGGACGGGGGGTGGGAGGCGAGGTAGGAGAGGACGGAGGCGAGG
>JAYJMF010000008.1:2563072-2577397 GCA_036873715.1 Salvia sclarea
GTATTCAGTTGTTGCACAAAATGTATCCAGTTGTTGCACAAATATATATAATTGTTACACTGAGATAATGTTGCACAGAACGTATAAAGTTGTTGCACAGTGTTGTGCAACAACTTTGTTGATATTTTGCAAAACAATTATACATTTTGTGCAACTCTTGTAATATTTCGCACCTTCTCACAAAAAAATGTCTTCTCACGGTAACCCACCCCGATGAATGCTTATAAATGAATCAAATACTTTTGCTCATTTGGTAATTAATTCGAAATTATGTTATTCGTATATGAACGTGTGCCTGCCAAAAACAAAAGGCGTCAGCCAAGGAGAAGATTTTTTTTTAATGTACTATTATTACTCCCAGACTCTCGCAATGAGTTGTGGATGTTTGTAAGTTTGATAGCTATATATATAGAGAGAGAGAGAGAGTTTTTGTACTTAGATTGTCAAGTAGTTTTCACATTTACTTGTAATCACATTTTCTTCAGATATTGTTAGTATAGGGATTGGTGTTGTTTGCAGATGTTCAAGCCCAAGGTGTGTGCGATGCATACATATCTAGCATGTTACCGTTGGTGGAGGTTTGTGAAGTTCTTTAAGATGGAGTCTTACTATTTAAGTTCTTATAGCTTATCTCCATGTGTTGGATTGTTTTCCCTGGACATGTTCCCAGATTTAGGTGACTTTATAGAACTAGGTAACCAACTTCTTGTATTATATGATTATGTTTATCTGCGTTTCCATTCGTGTATACATTGACATGTGTAAGACGAATTGTGCTTTCTAACATTTGGAATTGTGCTAATTATATTCGATTCCACGTATTAGAAAATTTCATTATCTACCTAAATGCTTATAGAGCCTGTGACAAAATTCTATCTATTTTTAATAGTATATAAATATAATCCTATATTAACTTTCAAAATCATATATATAAAGGCAGGCATAATGCATTTTTGCTTGTCGAAGTGGGAAAGAAATGAAGAGATATTTTCATGCATGAGGCCGTAGATACTCGATTTTGTATAGCACTTTATATTTTTATTGCAGCCACTACTAAAATAAAAACTATAGATCTCCTAAAGTGAATTAATGAAACATCACGTGGTGGCGGTGGAGTAGTACATTGGCATGAAAAATCAACACGAAAGCGGTGGTCACAATTTGCAACCCCTATTTTGCGGGTCCCACCAATACTCTCTGCACCTGAACTAAGCTTCCCTTGGCCACAAGGCACTTCTGTTTTATGCATCCAATTATATTTAATCAATCATTGCCCCTCTTTATTTTTATTTTAAAATAATTCAGATATACTATTTTTTTTATTTTCTGATTGATGCTGATTATTGCCGTCCACGTGATGTGAAGTAAATTATGATACGCACACTGTGATTTCTCCATGCTTTCAAGTAAACGAACTAGTTAGTTTTCGTATTGTGACCGGCTTCAATAGTGTAAATAATAGTTTTATACTATGGTTTTGTATGTCATCTTTGATTCCTTCTACTGTTACTAAATTTCATCAGAGAAGAGATGGAGACATGCTTAAACTTAATTAAGAAATGTTCGTGGAATATCAACTTTCTTTATTAATTTTGTGTGAGATGAGTTGAGATGTTAAAAAATTGTTCCACAACGACTTAGTAATGATTAGATCTTATATCTTATATATATAATTTTTAATATATCTATAAGACTATTCCCATCAGTGTAACATTGTCTCCAATATCATTGGAAAAGACAAACCAACAAATCAAAATTTAAATAAAAAAATGAGGAATTTGCTATGACTTTTGGTGGATAGCCACATGACACTTTTTCATTGTGTTAATTATATATATAATTTGTAAATATTAATATTAATACTTCAATGATTAAAAATTTATTAAAATTAATTTTGAAAAAAATTCTCTATATATCGGATTTGAAAATTTGATATAACTGCATGAATCGATAGCTAATTTTTTGTTATCCTTATTTTCCATTTCCATTTCCAACTCATGTGTTTTCCTTTTCATTTTAAAGTCATGGATTCAAATGCACCACTTATATTTTAAGTTTCATATATTGTGATTTGGTGCATGTATTTTTAATTTTATATTAACCTTGTAGTTTCCGTTTTATGATCAAGTAAATTATGAATTTTTAAATATATGACAATTAATTTTATCTTGTATAGGAATTTTAAAATAATTTATATTTTCTTTATTTTTAAATTCTGTAAATACATTTAAAATTATTATGGCAAATATTAGAATAAAAATAAAATAAAATGAAATGAACAAATATTAAGATCATGTGAATGTCACTTGTGGGGAGTAATCTAAGGGGGGAATGACCGAATGAGTGGCTATTTTTCTAATACTATAAAATATATTTTTGATTTAGTGTGATTTTGGATGTGTTCTAGTTTTTATCTTCACTGACGTAAGTATTTAGATCCAAGACGGAACATTTTAATAGCATTACAAAATTCCATGGTTCTTCAAGTTTTTGAGTTTAAACCATATATAGCTATGTTTTTTTAGAAAGAAACCCTAGCTATATGAATAAAAATAAAACGAAATTAAAATAAAATGATTGGCGAATGTTAGTGGCGATTTTCTATCACGTATGTACCGTCGTAATGCTAAATTGCTAAGAGCATTTTAATTGTCGTTTTGGCTTCCTATTATTTTGAATTTGTTAATTTCTTTCACCTACATAAGGCCATATATGACTTAACTTGTAATTGTGGTTCCACTATATAACATCTTTGATTATGTTCCACAACTTCAATCTGAAATATGTTAGTGGAACCACAAACGGACAAACCTATATATCTTAATTAGTGATTTGGATAATTACTTTACTTAATTGTCAATCTTGTATAAGGTGACTATATATTTCTTGCAGACTACTTTTTATTATTTAGTCTATGATCTCATATATATGGATGCGTGGAACTGTGGATGTATATATATATATATTTATATATGTTGCATAAGTAGCGCAAACTAAACGTCGATCATGAATATTCATTTTTTCTATCATACATACAATTAAATATAATTAGTGGCATAAAGGCATAATCATTAACAAAACTCGACTTATACTAAAAAAAATATTTCCTCTAATAAATATCATTATTTTATAGTATTTAACATCGATTACAAATAAGTACAAGAAGAAGATTTGCTTAAAAAAATCACAAACTTGTGAAAAAAACCCCATTAGAATAATAATAATACATTAATATGGAACCCTTGGTAAATCCTAAAAAATACACTAGGGTTCTGGGGTACAAATGTACAATACATAGCTAGTGACACTTATTTGATTTTGTTAGGTGCTATTTTGTACTTGCCTAAATTCTAATTAGAACGTCAAATTTGTTCGCTGTTGGGCTCTCTCCAAAATCGGGCCTGTAGCCCGTTATATGGAACCGGAAACGGGCTATATTCCACCATATCTTGTGAGCCCACTACTTCCCACCTGCATAATCAATCACCATGCTATTTATCTATTTATATATAATACTCCTACGTATTTTACTAATTGTAGTTTTCTTGGAGAAATTGACTTGAAATTCATCTCACCTCAATTCGTTGACCAGATGATGAATCAAAATCAGAATTTCAAGCTTAGCCAGCTCATTTCCCGGGCAGGAGTGGGCCCCAGTGCCAAATGGCAGAAATGTATTGGGTTTTGGAGCAACCTGCATCCCACGTCCACCACAAAATATAAATATAAATAAAAAGAAAAAGAAAAAGAAAAAGAAAAGGACTTGCACATTTATGTAGCTCGTACGGTTTTCTAGAAAGGTATGGAATTTATATCGACAAAAATAATGCTTCCACTTTGAAATTAAAGGAGTATCAAATTTCCATACCTCAAATCTGTAAGGGTCAAAATTTTGTGGTTCATTGAAAAATTCAGGATTGTGATGAATATTTCTGAATAGCGGCATAACCTTCCACCCTTTTGGAATAAGATAACCTGCCCAAACAACAATAAAAAAATCGTCAGTATTATTATTCTTTAAAACATCCCAATAATTGTAACCCCACAAAAAATGAAAAGAATCTGACCATTGTAAACTACATCCACCACAGCCTCCCTGAAAGTGAAAGACACAATGCTTGCCATCCTTAGGCTCTCCAATATCACCTACCATATATAGTAAAAACTCTGATGTCAGCATTTAATAATTAATTAAGGGTTAATTAATTGGGGTGGATGAATAGGTATATATATGTGCATGTAGGAGAATATACCTTATAAGTAAGTGGCATGCTTCTGGTTTGAGTCCATGTCAGGCCTTTGTTGCCTTTTTCATTTGCCAAGTAGATTGCCTTGTGTTCAGACTGTCAAATGTGATTAATTAATATATACTCTCTCTTTATAAGTATAACTACTAGAACATACTAGAAGAGAGATCCAAGATTTAATTACGTACCTTAACAGCTTGTAGTAGCTTGGGATGGTCGCTTAGGTATTTGAGGATCCACGTTAGTGCACAGGCGGTGGTGTCCTGAGCTGCAAACAGTACTCCGATGATGTTGTCGGCGATCTGATCGTCGGTTAGCGTCTCGCCGAGAAGATTCCCCAACATATCATTCTCCTCCCATCTCTTCTCCTTCCTCTCGCTTATGATCTTCTCAAGTATCTGGCTCAGCCTCTTTCTCGCCTAAAACAGAAAGACTTAATTAGTTTTAACTTCTTTTAATTAATTGGATATTGTTTGAACTAGTGTCTTAATTAATAATTACCATCAAGGCCTTGTGATATGGCGTGCCTGGTAGGTTTGTTGGGAAGGAATTGTAGCCTTTGTCCACTATGCAATAGTTCTTGTTCAACTCCTCTTTCTGCTCTCTTCCCAACACGCCAAAAATAGCTAAAATCCCCACTTCAAATGAGAACTGCAGAGAACTAATGATGAATAATATACAGAAACAAAGTTATATAAGTTGCATGAGAAGAAAGATATATTACCTTCTTCATTTGTTGGAAGGTGTTGATGGGGTGGGCATTGCTAGTAGGCAATGAATCCAAAGTGGAGATGGCGATGGACTGAATGCCGGGAATGAGTTTCTTGATGGATTGAGGAGATAGAGAGGTGGCAACAAGCCTCCTAATTTGAGAGTGGTATGATCCTTGATGGAAGAAGAGGGCGGCGGGGCCGATCATCTTCTCCTTGCTCTTTGGGTAGGTTGGTTTGAACAAATCCGCGTTCGACACCAGCACGAACCGCGCCGCCTCCGGGCTCGCCAGCATCACGCAGGGGCAACCCAAGATATGCGTCTTGAATATCTCCCCATACCTATATATATGTATATACATCAAAAAAGTTAATCATCTTCATCTTCATGTTCATGTAAGAGAAAAGAGAGAGAGACGGACTAATTAATTAAATAATTAATCACCTGTTTTGCTTGTCGGAGAAGAAGATGTTGGGGTCTTTGTAGTAGAGTTGAAGTGTTTCTCCTAGATAAGGCCATCCCATTGATCCCGGGGGTAGTTTCGGTATTACCTTGTGTTTCTTGGTGTGTTTCTTGGAGAAAATGTAATACAAGAGAGTAGCCACGAAGAGGAGGATGTAGATGATGGTGGGAGGGGATTTGTCCATTAACATCAATATTTTATATATATGATGAATGGGAATTGAAGGAAAAGGGCTTCTTAATAAATCACTTGTTATAATAAATCACAATCGATCGAGTGCGTGTTTTGTGTGTGTGACCTCTCTCTCTTAGATCTATCTCTCTAATTAATAATGAGTTTGGAAATGAGTGGGGAGGGTGGTTTGTTTATATAGGCGCAAAAGTTGGGAGGGAAAGCGATGGATCATCATCTTAAGGAAGGGAGTTTATAAATTACCCAAAACTTAGGGGATGTCTTTCACCCACCATTTTTTGGTGCTAAGATCTATGCATATCAATCTTGATTTTGACCGCTTTTACCACCTCATCCCTCCCATCCGACTTTCGTTTTCTATCAAATAAATCCTATTGTAAAAAATTTGTTCACCCATTCTTCTCAAACTATACATAGGATAGGAGACATGTTGCACCACACACTAATTAGACCTATGGGGTTTTATGTACTTTGCTAACGCTTTTATCATGCATTGCATGATATGGATATAATTTAACTAATTCATAATGCAATATTTAAATACTATTGGTTGAATATAGTTTGATATTATCTCTATGTAAATATTTATATGAATGTAAAACTGGATATATACGAGAATAGAATTGTATAGAACGCAGCAGACACATGAAATCCATGGGATGGTGATGGGAGGTCAACCAAAAATATGGTGAGATAAATCTAACTGAAAGAGATGAGAAATTTGTAGTCTTGAATAATCTAGAGTCGCAATTTGGATTCATATCATGTGTGTTAATGCACAATCGAGTTTGACTTTTAATAGTGTTTACTATTATAGACTATTGTCGCCTCATCTAAAAAGTTCTTCAATTTCTTCTTAGTATATGTTCATGTCGCTTCCTGTCAAAAGAGTATTTGACTAATTTATATAGATTGATATTAATTCTAGATTGATATGATTTCTCAATTATATCGTATGTACATTGACACAGTGATATTGTCAATATTGGAACACAATTTGAGATGGAAAAAATGCGATAATTCAACTTGTCAAGAGACAAAACATGATGTATTATTTTTTGTGCATTATATATATATATATATATATATATATATATGTATGGCATGGACGCATGAGCACTAAGGATGTGAAGATATTTTGCGACATATAGTAAAATATTAAAACGAAATATAATAAAGAAAATAAAATTATTTGCAATCACATGTATATACTATTAAGTCTATGCTCTTAGATATCCCCACTTACTTTAAATTTTATCTGAAATAGATTAGTACTTTAATAAATATAATTTAATTTATTTTCATATAGATAATTAAATTCGTAGTTTGATATGCATTCTATATATGATAAGAGGTAATATGTCTGATTGTTCTTTTAATTACTTATTACTATATAAATTATCAATATCATATTTAGAAAGTTGCATTAAGATTTATTATTTGGTAAGATATTTTAAAATTAAATATAATTAAGATTTGTTATATGTATAATTTGGGTTATGTATGCCACTTTCTTAGGTGGTATACAAAATAATACAAATTCATGTAATATTTTCAGACGTTTAATTTATAAAAGATCATATATTTTGTATCAAATAAAATATAAAAATATTACATTATACACTCTAATCACATATCGAACCAATTGAACTAGTAATAAGATCTGAAAGAGAAGTTTGTTTTAGCAATTGCCTGAAATAAGTTAGTAACTTTTTATTTTGCTAATGGATGTTAGCTTTTTATAGTAAATTTATATATAAAGAAAATGTACCAGAGGTGAATGTAACCCAATAATGAAAATAAAACACATAATTCATCACATAATAACAAACAACAAAAATACATCAGAAGAAGTCACTTACAAGTTGGGATATTTGCTACGGATTTTATAATAACACAAAATATAATTAATATCCATTTTTCTGAAAATATATGGGCACGGACACACACAGACACAAATGTGATGCATACAATTAGTGTTTAATAGCGCGTTCAATCACTAAAAATCTTTTCTTGTTTTTTCGTAATCAATTAGACGGAGTTATATCATTGTCGCGCGTAGATCTGGCATGGTCACTGAATTTTCTAGGGCACCAATATTTCTTGAAGCTCCTAGCATAATTAAAAATTTTGTACCAGGTAAAATGCTGTAGCAATTACAGCTGGAACTATTTTACACAAATTTCATTTTCTTCATGTCGTCCCGTCATAATATTTTGTGGATGAAATTAATCATGGTGATCAATGTCCATAATTTATTTGTGTACACATTCACTAGTTTTTCTTATATAAGGATATATCCTCTTTTTTTTGACAAAAGATATATCCTTTTTTTAAGAGGAAGGATGTATACTCAATACATATACGTACAAATACACGATGTATACAAAATTCAACACTAAAATAGCTGAACGCACTATATCATTGGATGGGATCCTCTCTATCCCACAATTTTCTGTGCCTCGTGAGGCCATGATGACTCAAAAATAATTTCATTATTTGTAATAATATTTATTATAAAATAAATTTATCATTGCCTAATAAATCGTAATTTGACATTTATTATAAAAAAAAATCAAAATCTATACCGTAATTTTGGAATAATCAATCAAAATAATTATTTTTAGTCAAAATATTCTAAAACTATAATATATGATTTTTTAAATTCTAAGCGTCTGTTATAAATGTTGACCTTAATTTAATATTATATAATAATAAATTTATATTTTATAAAAAATAATAAAAGTATTAGTGGAAAATCATATGACTAAAGATTGTGGGATAGATGATCTCATGCAATATATTAGAATTAATACCTTCAAAGTTCAGAGTTTAGAATATAAATTTAGATTTTAATCATTTGTCTTGATCCGAAGCATATAGGAACAAATTTATTTATATACAAACTATGTTTGTTCATTTGTACATGCCAAATCTTATAAATAATAATGTATGGATAGTTGATCATCGATAATTGAATGTTTTTCAACTTCTTTGGGAATTATATCATTTCATAGTTCAAAACTCACGTCAAATATTTGTTTTTGGTATATTTTTCTATTTTCTTTATCCTTTTGATCTTACTTTTATTTTTCTCTAAGAAGCAAAATTTGAAATTATGTAGAAGATCTTATTTGTATCACACTGATATATATTCTATATTATCCTTTTCCATACCAATCTTCAACGACCGACGTTCCCCTATGTTGATTCTCCCCCATCTTGTAGTCTTGTAGACTCACTCATGCGTGCTCTAGATTCGCCTCATTATAATTTATAACCATCTCAAAAAGTTTAAATTAATCTTTAATTCATGAGTACATTTATATTCAATCATGTAAGATTTATTTCTATCTCATTGGTCTAAAATATAAATCTTTTTAATCCTCAAAACATATATGAAGCCGTGTAAATATGATCATATGCATGTAGATCGTCATGCAACGAAAGAGTATATTAATTAATTAATTAATTAATGTCTTAACCGGTGAAATTATTAGCTAATTTACGTTTAAGTCCCCCATGACTTGCAAGAATATCTTGTGTCATATGATGATTGTAGGTTTGTAACTGAAACCCTATTCGATCATTATTTTTTCTTTACAAATGTTCAATCCATAATTAAAAGATAAAATTAAATGGAAGAATGGGTAGAGTAGAAGTAGAAGGGTCAATAACGTGAATCTTTACAAATAAATGCGAATCTTTGAAAGCCGGCGCCACGCCTGCGCGGATAACAGTGGAAAAACCGCGGCGGGTGCATGCCAGCTCACACAGGCGATCATCTCCCACTTTCTAGATCCAACGGCCACAAACGTCACTTCAGCTCATCTAATGGCCAGCAGTCGGTGGTGTACGGATGGTGAAGTTTCGCGACTGCGGGTCCACCATGTACTCGCAGTTAGGCGTATGTTTAGACGACACGTGTCCTGGTCCCGAGAGGGACATGATATTGTATGGGCGGGAGCACAGGGGCAAGAATAGTTTGCCTGATTTGGCAACATGTCGGCGCCCTCATTTGCCTGATTTCTTCATCGGTCATTTATCATGATCATGATGCCAACTTCCATTACGCTAATGTCTTTTTTGCTCAGTCTAATCTCTCATTTCATTGGTTGATGAATATGCTCTTGTTAATAAATAAATCAGATTATTTATTAAATGAAATTTAGTCACCTTCTGTGTGATTGTAACCCCATTCAATTATCTAAACCACATTCAATGTAATATTACTATTACTATTTCATGATAAAAAATTTAATATTTCGTCAATAAATTCGTGGACACTCTTTATGTTATGGCACAAAATATAATGGGATTTGTTTAATCTTGTGCCCTATTGACAATAAATTTGTAGTACTATCTTAGCATTTACTTTGATAAGTTAGATTGATAAAATATAAGATTAAGTATTTGAAGGATAAGATTATAAAACTAATTCAAAATTAAACATTTCATCATTTATTTATCAAAGTAAATAGTATATTACATAGAATTATTTTTATTAATTCATCATATCATGCAAAATAAATGCTACACTGGAGATAATCTAAATAGATATACATAGATTTGAGCATGAATTGAAGAGTAAATACAACAAAATTCTTATAAGATGACTTAATTCCGAAAGTTTATATAAAATTACACAAAAACATGTATAGGACGGTCTTAGGTAAGTACTGATCATGGAATCAAACCTAGCAAAAATTCTGTGTTTTTTAATTCAGAAACTTTGTCGACGGATTCATCAACTTTCAAGGTGAATTTATGTTTTTCTGATTCAGTACTCTATTTGAAGACATTCATTATAATAATATCATATATCATAAATAAATGATACAAAAAGCATCAATCACTGTAAAGTATATTAAGACGTTACGACAAAGTGTAAAAGCTGATCCCGTATCTATGGAGTTATACGATAGAAGATGCGATAAATTAATTGCAATAAAGATTTATCCGTGCCTCATGACGTGGTGATACCGATACCACCTTTTTATCCTTCAAGTATAAGGTGTAATATTCCAATCCTATCTCCTTCATCAATTTCAAAAAATACGTAATAAATAATTTCACTAACATTTCCAATTTGTTGTATTGAAAATCTGCTGTATATTTTAGTCAATTGCAATATGGAGTATCTTATATCGCGATTGCTAAAATTTAAATTTTGTGGTGTAGTTAAAACGACAAGCTCCCATAGCACTTTGGAACCTAAAACGAACCTTACAATTAATGATTTAGTAACCGAAAAGTGTTGGTGAAGATTATTAAATAGGTACGGATATGCACATTCATCGTCAAATGTACAACATATATCGGAAAATCCAAAAGTCACATAGTTGCAAATATTCGAAATATACTTTCGAAAAACCTATAAAATTTTCAGACTCAAGATATATATTTCAGGTCAAATTGTCATTTGAAATTGGTAAATGAAACATGCAACGCTCTCACTAATGAACTTTTATGTCTAGATATCAATTTGAAATGTATCACCCAATAAACCATCACAAAAATTTGTGGGTGATCCTTTTCACAGTGAAATAGGTCGAGTTACGTAGGGATTCAAATTTGTATCCATTGTCACACTTATAATTATGTTGGCGGTATATTTGTTTTGTTCATGCTTAAATTCGAATCTTGACACAAGACAGAGTATAATCTTAAACATATTTGGAGGATATTGGGTCAGGTACGTGGGGATATGTGATGAATGAATTAGTACGGCACGACGCTTTTTTTCTTCATTAGGATATGATTCTATTGAGATAGGAGTGTGACATATGATCCGAAAGCATCATCACACAAGCCGTTACGAATTTCGTTACGATCATTTCCAAATATATAAAGAAATCACGTTTCCTTTTAATTTCTCCACTCAAATTAATCATTGTTATCGTAGCATTCGAGGCGGAAATGAGCATCGTTTTCATGTCAAGTTAAAGAATAGTATTTGGTATTTGAATTTGAAGTTTCTCTCAGTTCGAATATGTAGTCACCTGTTGCTACCAATTAATACATGGCATTTGATTATTCATTCAATGGGAAATTCCTTTTGACATTTACGTTTTTCACTTTGTCTCTTGAATTCATTGAACACCTAAGTTGGAATTGAGTTTCGATAGAAAATACGAATTGCATACAGCATATTTAATAACTCTATTGGGAATTAATTAAATATCCTTGAACTGATCAATATGCTTTCTATAGAATATAGGCCTTCATATTTATATAGCACAAAAGAGATGGCTCAATTATCTGATTAATTTTCTCATTCGTGATTAAATTAAACCCGAAGATGAATGTACAATATTCTCTAGTTAAGTTACCTAGCTTGATCGAGTCTAGAAACTAAAACATTGAAAAGTTTAAGAGAAATATTACACATAATTAATTATTTTCATTACTAGTTCTCTTTATACACATATAAGTATAAATTCTTACATTTGAAATATATACGATGATTAAAATATTTTTTTTTAAAATAATACACCATTTGTCCCTCTATGGGTGATTCGTACTCTTTTTTAGTCGTTCCACTAGAAATGGTTTGTTCCAAAGAAGAAGATAAATTACTTACAAAGTTAGTCAATTTTAGTGGACCCTACTATTTTACACACAAAACAAAATACTATTTTTGCTATATACATATAGAAAATATAAGCAATTTATGACGAGGAAAGATGGAGTATATATAATAAAAATCTTTACCATAGTTCAATACTACAATATTTACCCATATTTCTTAAAACGACGAAATATTAATTGATTATCAATTGTATCAAAAATTTACTTTTCAATATGAGTAACCAAACATACATTTATCCAACATCTCCTATTCAATTTCGAGTTCGATTTTTAACAATCTTCATGGTTGAAAGTTTTTTTTTTTCAACAGTTGTAGTTGTCACATGTAAAACAAGTGCAAGTTTAATAAATTTATACAAATATAGATATTACAATATCTCCTTGTGTCTTCACCAATTCTCCAACAAGACTTCATATCCATTTCTAACTAATAAATTCTTCACTATGATGCACATCGTGAATTAGTTCTCAAGTTAATTATCTAGAGTCGTATTTCAATCGGAGAAAATTTAATCGGATAAATCATAAAATCTAATAATTTCTCTTTAAATAATTGGAAAAAATAGAAATATCAATTTTATACATCTTTTTTCTTAATTGTAATTGTACAAGTTAGGTTTATAGGAATAAAAAGAACTATTGAAACCTTTTAATTGTTAAATTTAGTTTAATTCTATCTTTGCCCCTATTTTTAAAATTATTGGTGGGGCAAAGATTAAATAGCTTTTATGAATTAATGTATATATAAATATATATAAGTAGTAAAAAGAAAATTTTGAGGTGGGGCAATTGCCCCACCATGGCTTAACGTGGCTCCGCCACTGTACTAGTAGCTATTACTTCCTCCACTCCACCCGCAACCTATCATCTAATTCTATTTTTAGTAACGTTAATTCTCACAACAAACATGGGACGTCCCTCATTCCACTTACAATACTTAAATAGTTTATTAAAACCCATGTCAAAAGCAAATGAGACGCTACTTAGCGGATGAGGAGGGAGAATAATCTATTATATTGCTTATAAAAAGGCTGGAAAATTCTCATATTAGTTTGAAATACAGTAGTTGACTCTAACATCACCTGATGTAATTAAGAGAGTGTCTATGATAGTGTAAATTTTATGTGGTCTTAATTAAAAGTGCATATGATTGGAGTTAGACAATATTCAAACATACGTGTAGGCAATTAAACAGATTACTTTTAGTTATAAAACAAGATTCAATTTTGTCCCAGAGAATATTATATCTCTTTCTCTAATATATAAACCAAAACAACGACATGTCGACATGCATGCGCATTTCAAATGTTGACCAACAAAGTAAAGCCACATATATATTTATAGTGTGAAAAAATCTAGTTTACATAATGACAGCTCCAAAAGAAGCAAGCAACAAAGTTGTAGCAAATGTAAGAGCAGCACGATTCTTTCTTTCTTTCTTTCAAGAAGCACATGCACATATATATATTTTTCTCATATATCCATTACACCATGAAATTACGACACATGGGTTTTTACTACTGTTCAGAAATAAGGGTAGTGGAACTCAAGATTTGCCTCGTCATAGATAATTTTAATACCACATCTCGGTAGTTGAGGAGAATTTATTTTTCTAAAAAGAAAGACCTCTTTTTTAATAGTGTAGTTATATTTATATGTGTTACTCTTTACAACATGTGGTTTGCAGGCTATTACGTTGGAACAATATGAATTTTCTCAGTTTATACCAAAAATAATGGTTGCACATATCTGTGAACACACAAAAACCAAATTAATGAATATATATATATATATATATATATAACGGTGCTCTAGTGAGAATTGATTTTATCGTGAAAAGTGAGAACATAAAAACGATGAACAAGCGCATAAAATCAACGAATAAGAGATGAGCTAGCGAAATAAAAATCAAAATTTCACCCGCTCTAGGATTCGAACCTGTCTCAATGAACAAGCGCATAAAATCAACGAACTTCTCACTTCTACAATAGATATCTATTCTCACAAGAACCAAATCTTATATATATATATATATATATATATATGGTAGGGATCTGTTAGGATCCCTCCTGAAATTAGGATCTAGGATCCAAAACATACTGTTAATGTAGAGAAAGCATT
>JAYJMF010000008.1:2577497-2590719 GCA_036873715.1 Salvia sclarea
AGATGAAATAGTTAATCATTCTTAGAGATATAATTAGAATGAGAAAAGGTAAAAGTTTAGGATTAAATTGGGTTTGGTAGTAGTCATAGACCACAATATGGAGTATTATATTTATGTAAATTTTATGAAATTATAAAATCTATATTATATAAACGGGTTCGGGTAGCGGGTACCCACAGCTAATTTCCCAAATCCGACCCAAATCCGTCACGGGTATTAGTCTCCAAACCCATACCCACCCCAAACCCATTTCGTACTTACCCAAATCCGACCCATCAGGGTTTGATAAATACGGGTACCCTCGAAAACCCGACCTTTTGCTATCCCTAATCTAAATTTGTTTGTTTTTCTTCAATATGAGATATAGTGTACATATATTTTGTTATAATGTGTGAAAAAATAATATACAATCACTAGAATATTAAACTCGTTGAAGTTGCATAAAGCAAATTCAAGAATGACAAATTTGCTCGCGATGCACTCGTAAAATTAAATTCTCAATCAATCAATCTGGTTATTGTATAATCTCAATTATTAAAGTGAAAATGAGGAAGCCGGAAGTAAGACTTTTCGTTGTTATATGCGTCATGCAATAATTAAGAAGTGTCACATCCATTTAATTAAAAGGATGTATACTGGGAAATAATTTTATTACATATACCTAACATCGTCGTCTCAAATTTAAGTATACGAAGGAAAATAGTGGTTCTGCATGCACGCAGGTAGTTGTCTTATTTTTATGCAGTATAATAATTCCAATTACATTCGATGTTAGGCTTTAAGTTATTATTATTATTATTATTATTATTATTCTCTAAAATAAAAAATAAAAAATTGTGTTACGCTTTAATGCTGCGATCGGCTGGTTAGTAGTTACTCATGTCCGATATGCCCACAACAATACGAAAAGGGTGCGCTGGTGTTGAATATTTTTTTGTATATTACTTTATTGTTAATTTTGTTAGGGGTTGGATGGACGAGAATTTGAGTTAGGAGTCTTCCATGTTAAGTTTCATTAATTTAATCATGATTTTCTATTGTTCCTTTTCTTTTCAAGTTGTGATATATGTTCTGTAATATAAACGTAACCTTTCTTAATTTCACAACATACTTAGTACGTATCTATCTATGTACAAGTGGTTCATTTCTATTTCTATATTACCATCAAATGCATATTTTTGTACCAATGTTACTATGTATAGTGACAATAAGATTTACATGTATAATATGCATTATGATATAACAATTAAAAAAACAAAGATTCTGCAAATAAAAATGAGTAATGAGGTGGACTCCTATACATCAGTGTATATATACATCACATTATTTAAATCCATGATGTATTCCTTTAATACCTCTTCACCGTTGATTACAAGGTGATGTATATATACATCGGTGTACAGAAGTTTTTGTCAATAATTTAATATACTGCCCTCGTCTTTCGAGAAATCTCTAAAATGGAAAGTTTTTTGTGTTTAAAATTGTTTCACGAACATACTAAGTTTCACATAAATTTGTCATGTTTTCGTGCACCAATAGCATATATGGTAATTTATTAATTTTTTAAATAAAAGATAGTAATTGAGATGGTAAAAAAAAAATAGTTTCGAGCTAAGTTAAGAGTCCTTATCACTTCACGTACAACCCTTTTAGTCAACCAGGACTCCAAATTAGCCTAATGAGAAAAAAATTAAAAAAATTGAAGTAAAAGACAAGAGTTAGGATGGATGGCCGCACTAAAAAGTGAAAGGTCAATATACATTTCAAATGCTTCACAATATTATAGAGAGGCAACATATTATTATACGAGCCGCCTCATTTTATATACATTTCAAATGTTTCATAATAATGGAGTGCATTTTTAGTCAAGTTGCAAACTTCAAAACATGTGGCCCCTGGTGTTTTTTTATGCCGTACTACCTTCTTCAGATCTTCTTCTATATATTTAAGAATTTAGATCTTTTCTTTTGGTTTAGATATTATTAACACGCATCATACTATCATAGTTTGTTCAATATCAAGAGATAATGCACGTATTAACTCAAAGATGTAATAAACTCGACGTAATTATATTTCTATTAAAGGAAATATATTGACTTATTTCTCCTAAAGTCAATATAACTTAGTTCTTGAATCTTGATAGTTGATAGTAGTATTTAATTGTGTTAAAAGAAGAAGAATTTTAGTTCGTGTTATAATTTTTCTCCGCGTAATTCTGACTACTATTGCAAAAGAAGAGCTCAAATAGTTGGGTGAAAGAGTAAGATTAGATGCAGAACATTTTATCCTGATTTCTTTTTGTTTATTTATGCAAATGCAATAGGCACTTTCTAGATTTGTAAATCGACTTTATCTCTTAAGATGTGCGTGTCTAAAACTAAGCTAGTTAATTAGATCACTTGTATATCTAAAAATAGAAGTGTCAGAACATAGTCCATGTGCACAACAACGGAATCAAATTCTAAGGCATATAACCGTCTATTTTTTTTTTTTTTTTTAAGTGTTAGCAGCAAACTCCCTCCAATATGAAGGGCTTTGGCAAAAAAGTAATATTATTTTAATAAAGTATTGTAGAGTTTGCGGATTCTGCATTGATGATCTTCGTGTTGGAGGGCTTAATATTTTTTTTATTTTTGTTTTTAACTAATAAAATAAATTAAAACTATGCAATTAATTAATTAAAATAAATAGATTGTATTGAATAGTTGGAAAATAACAATACAATTTTTCGAAGAAAAAAAAAGCTACTCGTTGGTGTCGTCGTTAGTGGGGACGGAGGACCGACGCATGCCGTACTTCACCTTGAGTAATTCCAAGAACTCCAAATGACCTTTCAATTGCGAATGCGTCATATGAGTCGTGTCCTTCGTGAAATAATCGTAAACTTCAGCCATTTCGAAGGACTCAGAAATCTTGGCCAACTTGTCGCACTTCTGGACGAGTGAAGCTGAGGTGCCCTCGCCAGCGGGAACCTTGCCCCACCTCCTGCCTCTCGCCGCCGATTGGGTACCTTGGGGGCGAGCCCTGTACGACCCGCCGCCGTAGGTCTCCTCAAAAGTAGGATAGTCGTCGATGTCAGTGTTGTCCGGAGCCGATGCCGGACTCGATTGGCTTTCCGACAAATCTCCGTTGACGTTGTTTCTGCACCTTTTCACAGCGTCTTCGGTCCTTGTGGCATGCAAGAACTTTTGCGTGTTCCTCACAATAAGTCACGCAGATTGGTGCTTGAAGGGAAAACCCCTCAGTTGATAAAATTACGCCATGGCATTCGTTAGGACATCTTGGCCTCATGCACCACTCCTCAAGACGCTCTCCACTTGGACGTAGTATGCCTGGAAGTTCTTAATCTCCGGATGCACACGCTTCCAATGATTGCGCAGCATCTCGCTGGTACGATCCGGTGTACCGTGCGGCTTGATGTTGTTGTAGCGCTTGGCGATGCGCCCCCACATAGCTACCGCTCTCTGATTGTTGGACACAATGGGGTTGTGGTTTACGTCGACCCAGCATCTCGCCAGCGTGTCGGTTTCCTCCGTCGAGTAGGGATGTTTGGGAGGGGTGTTAGTGGAGGAGCCCAACCCGCCTTTTCACCCCCCTCGGCCGCCACCGCGCCTCCCCCTCGATGCAGTTTCTGTAGTCTCCGGCTCGGTCTCCGTATTCTCCGTATCGTCCCCCAAGTTGATCGCCGGTTGGGAGCCGCCCGCTTGAAACGGGGTGAATTGACGCATTGCCCGACTAAGGGTTTGCTCGGCTTACGGCGGCGAAAGCGTGGGGAAAATGGATACGGGAGAGTGCGCCGCTTGATATCCGGTTTGAGGAGATTGGTATGAGATAAAGCCGTATTGTGGTCGCATCGGTGTTGGTGTGCGAATCGGTGGTGGTGTAGTCGTCGGGGGTTGTTTGCTCATCGGGAGTGGTGGTGATGTGTTCCAACCCCATGTATTTTGGTCGGAACCAAACCATGGAAAATCATTCGGATCCATTTTTTTGAAAATATGATGAAAATTGGAGGATTGGTATAGACATTGAAGATAAAATGGTATAGAAATGAAGATAATTGGAGGATTGGTATATAAAATGGAATGAAAAATAGGGTATTTATAGTTGAAAATGAGGATTTTATTTTTTTATTTTTACTTTTTAAAAAGGAAAATTCGAAATTAGCAACGGGCCGATGACGTGGCAGCACGGGGTGGTGCCGCGTGGCGGGCGCCCGCCTCGCTTGGACGGTCGCACATGCGCCCGCGCCCGCCACCCCCCTGCGGTCTCCAACGGCCACAAAACAGCGCCGCGGGTCACCGCCCGCCTCGCCACAGGCGTCGCTGCGTTCACTCTAAACTAGAGGGTTAATTCACAATAAGTTAATTTACACATAATTAAACTCTAAGCTACGAAAATATATTAATATTGTATCAAATTATTCCATATCTATACTATACTTAAATGTGGAACCAAATTGAAAAATTGATTTGAAATCGATTTTGGTTTTTGTGGCAATTTTGTAGTTTTTCCAAAATCAATAGTCTATATTATATGCATATGCAAAATAGAGTTAGTGAGAGAGTGAGAGAGAGGGAGAGGGAGAGAGGGAGTATACGAGTTTTTTATTTTCTATTCCTTTTTTTTTTAAATTCTCTTTTATAAAATCAATTCTTTTTACTAATAGTAATATACTAAATAATCAATATGTATATCATATTGGAAATTATATTATTTTTTAATTTACATATAATATGTAAGAAATAGATTCAAAATTAAATAGTTATTAGCATTTGAAAGTTGATTTTTAATTTTGTCGAGCAAATCAATTATATTTTTTTTCTTACTGTAGATGAAATATTATTAATAATTTTAGCTTTTGATTATATACTTAACTATCCATTCAATTTCAATTAAGAATATTTTATTAAGTTGATTAAAATACTATTTTTATTATTCAATAACAGAAGTATATATATTTCAATATTATGTATATTGCAATGAGATCTAGATTGAAGTTAACCAAAAATAATTATGTAGACAATTGATTAGTTAATTAATATAAAATAAATACTATTTATATATGTGTATATAGAAAAAAATACTTAAAAACACACACACACACATTTTATGGTAAAATCTAATTTACATATAAACGAAAAATTGTCACGGTGATATCTAATTTATCGTTTGTATAGTAAAAGTGTATCTGTCAAATTTTATATTAAATTGATTTTATATTTAAAATGATGGCTTTAATTTTGTTTGAATACATAAATGAAAAATAAGAATAGTACTCCTCTTGGTTTATCATGTGATCTTAAATTAACTATATATGATTATGATCAATTAACGTTTATATCATCTAAGGTGTGTGGAGAAAGACGTACGTTGATGGTTAATTATATTATTTATTTTCTATTTGTACTTTACGTTCTAATTAAGGGAAAATTATAATTGTAATACTTCAAAACATCATTACGAGAACTTGCAAATTTGTACAAAATGTACCTATATCATGTAAGAATGTAAAAATAAATAACGGTAATAATTTATAAATATTACTTCATTTAATTTAAAGAATTATGTATTTTAAATAAAAACTTGTGAAAAACTTTTTTAAAATTTTATTTTTTGTATTAGTTAAACTTAGAATTTTCGTGCATCGCACGGGAGCAAATACTAGTTTAAATAATTGATACTGAATTCTTGCTTTATTGAGCGCTTAAAACTTGAAGCAAACACTATCATAGTCTATCAAGTATAACTATCACATTTTCGTCACTAGTAGCAAAGCTACCCTAATGGAATATTTATTTTGAACGATAAGATATATACAATGATAAAACATAAAAATGAATATTTAAAGAATAAAAGAGTCAAATAAGATCAAAATTAATCAATCCATAAGAATAAATGGTAAATTAGCTTAAATAATTAGTCTATTCATCCTACAACTTATATATCATATTCATCCGAATCTAACATAGAATGATATATTTAAAAGTTCATCCTGTTCAAGATTGAACCACAATAAAACAAACGGTGAACTTTTAAAAATTGACCACGAATCGGAATCAAGAATGGAATATTAGAATCCAGCCATGATTGCATACCATCCACACAAAAAAAATTGAGCAAAAGCTCATCTTGGTTTCCTCAATTTCTACCATTTCCAATGGTTAGCATAATAGTGAAGACAGAACTGTATATACACCAATTATGAACCTCATTTCAACTCTTCAACATCATGTAATACTCCCATCTTTCGCCCCCACTAAACGCGATCAAAACTAATGAAACACGACCCATACAGGGAAGGAAAGACACCCTAGAGTCAACCATCCTACAAAAGTCGAAGGGCGAGAAAAGGGAAGAGGAGAGAGAAGTGTCAGGCAACGCCCTACCCGAGACCCCGTTTTTTGGATGCTCTGTGTCACGAACCTATACAAATATCACCTCAAACTTTGCACACGGGTGGCTCTCTATGTGCTCCCTCAAACCCAAGTCCTTGTTGATGTTGAAGGTGTACAGTCCTTGCCTCTCTGTGAGCCCGACCGGGTACATCTTGTAGACTTTTAGGTCATTCCCACCTCTTATGTTTTCTGGCCTCTCGTTTTTCCAGATTGGAACGTGTTTCAGAGACCTAAACTTTTGCACAACCGCAGAAGATAAGGCTTCGAGGGTTAGATTGTCTGACCTGCATTCCAATATTAGGAATTAGTACCAACCAATGAGTGAAAAAAATCGTAGAATATTTTTAAATTTTTTCATATGAATAAGGTGCTATTTCAATCTGCAAAAAGAGCAAAACCACAATCCTTTAATTGATATAAAGAATGTCTGATGAGGCGATATACAAATGAAGGGTCTCTTTAGTTAGTTTATCTAAAATTACATGAACAATACATACCTTAGGAAAATGGATACCATCTGAAACCTCCCTCTTTCTCGGACATATATGTGATATGTAGTTTTTGAGCCACGGGTACACTTGCAGGGACGATTTTGAAATTCGGGTTTCTTTTCATCTTCTTCTTGGATTTTGGTTGCCAAATAAATGCATAAACGGCATGAAGAGTGTACTGCAGCCATATCAACAAGGGCCTTAAAAGAATCGGAAGGGCCCTCAGATTTCCACCTAAACATATTTAACCAATACAAGAAAAAAGCCCCCAACATGTCAAAATGTGTTCACCAATAATAAGTATACAGAAAATGATGAGCCAAAAACCGCATTCAAACCTTGAGGCACAATTCGATCAATAAATAATGTAGTTGCTAAAATACAGACCTTAATGATTCATTAAATGCACTCTCGTTGTCAGCAAGGTATTTCATTCTCTTGGCAACATAATCGACATCAGTGAGCTCCTTGATATGCAGCACCGAACTGGGACTAGGAGCAAAATCTTGGATATTAGGGGCGCCAATCACCACAGGAATAGTACCTGCCATGCAGAATAGTGCCCTTTGTCAGAAAATAGCATCATCAAGTCCCAAATTACAACAGTTCAAGAATTGAAGCCAACTCTTAGATTCTTAAGCAAGTTCCAGAGTAGATTACAACATAAAAGATCGTAAACTGGATGATCCTCAAAGAAAAGAAAAACATCCACATGGAAGTTTTAGTTGAAAATCATAACTTGCTTTAAGATGCCTTAGATATACTAGCCTAAACCATGCGTATCACTTATCCAAGATCAGAACAATCAAGCTGTTCCAATTTCACCAATGCAAGCAAATAAATTATGGAGCTTTCGGGCTATCTGTCAGGGCACAACCAACTGTCTTAACTTATACAAACAGCACACAAACATTCTGCATCACATAAAGAAATGTGTGTGTGTGTGTGTTGTGGGGGGGGGGGGGGGTTAAAAGATAAACATATACAATAACATTATAATACCATATGCCTATTTTCAAACATCAAATTCATCCACAAAAAGATAAGCAAGAAGAAATGTAATACTTTACCTGCAACAAGAGACTGGAAAAACTTCTCAGTAACATAATCCTCCTCGTTTGAGTTCTCAAAAGCCAAGCTAAATTTATAATGCTTCAACGCTTCCACCTTATCAACTGAAAATATGACAAAATGAAGATTTCCATACAAATCCAATGAAGCCAAGTCCGAAAACAAATTGATATGGAGCATTAGCCAAAAAATTTCAACTCTATATAAACTGAACAAGTGTGCCACCAGCCATCCACTTAGATCATTGATCAATTTTTGTAATCTTTATACTTTGCATCTCTACGTTATGCTCAAAGAACAAAAAAAAATCAGCTTTAGAATGTTGATAGGTTTTAATAGTGCTTCCCAACAATTGAAACATGTTGTCACAGATTCACAGGAAAAGTTCCTCAAAAAGCTGACTTATACAGAAGCATGTGAGGGAAACGTGCCTATCACAACAAAGTTAAGTTCATGTGTTGATATACCAATCACAAAAAATAGTGTGCATTCATTTGTAGAGGTGTGTTGGTACAAGGAGAAGTCAGGGGAGAGCAACAGGAAATGGATGGGCATATAAGATTTTCCAGTGGAAGATAAGTTAATAAACAGAAACTTATTTCTGTATTGATGTGTGTATAAAATTCACATAACTTGGCACATAAAAGAATAAATGATTAGTATTCAAATACAACCTTACTTCTGATTGTGTGAGTACTTTATCGCATGACATTTTGAAGTAGACAAATATAGCTAAAATATTGCAATTATTGTGCTATATTTGACTATTTTAAAATGTCAAGCCATAAAGTATTCATACAGCTAAAGGTCGGGATATATTTGAATATTAACCAAGAATAGAATAGAATTTCATAGTCAGGGATGAACTGAGGTGAAGTATCACCTTTTCCATCACGATTTCGATGGCAACCTCCATATGAATCAATCTTAATGTTTGCTTTCTCGAGTCCAATTAATGCTTGCAGCCGAAAGTTCTTAGCAGCACAATTAGAAATGAAAGCAGCAGCAATAGCACTTTCAGTTTTCGGCTGAACTGGAGCCATTATATCATATTCAGCCCAAGAAAAGTATCCTACAGGAACATCTGATGAAAGACTTGTCGTCATTACAATTTGATATCCCCGGCTGTAACATAAGAAACATACCACCAAAATACCAAATCAGTGAATGGTGTATATGAACGGTAATATAGTTGAGGTAGTCCATTATATGATGAAAACAAGAACCAAATGAAACTCAAACGACTGAAATGGCTACGGATGGGAACAGAATGGAACAAGAGGCAAAAGCAACCACTTTTGTGCTTACCCACCGTCGTGCCATAGCAATATTATTCTCGGAATAATATGAGGCTGCTTCCATTGACCTAAGCACAGCTGCAGTGCCAGACGGCTGAGGAGTTCCAAATCCAGCATCAGCTTTCCTATCGGATTCGTACCCAAACTTACATCCAACACTGCAGGTTTTAAACTCCTACACATCGCACAATTTAAAGTCAAACGCCACAAATTGTTGCACCACAACTACAATATTAATATAAAGCTACAGACACTACATCCACAACACAAGAAGGGAATCAAAGACATCCACTTTGAATGGCTCATAGCTAATTACCATTGTTATCATGTAATCTGGATCATCTTACTATATTTATGAGCTCTTACCAAAGCAGGTAAATCAATAATCTCAAAACCTATCTGCAATTTAATTTGGATTGTCCCAATAAATGATCAACACAAGAGAGCAGCACAAATGTCACAAGAAACACAAATAGCATTCTACATTTCGCACAACACTCTAATAAACCACTTTCCTAACAAACAAAAATAAAAATAAAAACATGAAGAAAAACAATTACCTCTTCAGCTCCATTTACCAAAATTGGGTCTTTATCGAAATCCCTAGAATAAGGCACGGAGTCCTCCTTCTCCAACCATGCCTGGCAGCTGTCGACATCGTCGGAGACCCGCTGGCGATCCGAGGCGGCGAAATGGGGCGAGGCCGATTGGGTGAAGTGGTAGAAGGAGTCGGCCCACGAGTTGACCAGGTCGACATTCTTGACCATATCAAGCCGCCCCAGAAACGCAAGCTCCCCTATCACCACAAGACCCACCAAAATGGGTAGAAAATTCGACCATTTTTTCTTGTTTAGAGATGGAGATGACGACGACGATGAATAGGACGTTGATGGGATGTCCGGATCGGGGAATTCATCAGATTTTGGATGCTGTCTGAAGTTAGCAGTAGCCATAAAGTTGAACCGTAAATATGTATGATCTTTGATTTTGAAGAATTAGAGAGAGGGAGAGAGATTGAATATTTTGATGTCCATGGTGGAAGAAGGTAGAGGGTTTAGGTGGACTTACCCCGACCGGATTTCTGAGTTTTCGATATTTATTTATTTCTGGGCTTTGATTTTATTATAGCTTTTCCGATTTTGTCTTTCTCATATGAATGAATTATGTATTTAGGGAAGATGAGAAGGGAGACTCAGTTTGTGCATTCCGTAGAAGAAGGGTCCAATAATCGACGATTTTTTGAAGAATTTAGTATCAAGTCGTCTCATTTCATATCCGCATTGGAATTCAAATTAAAATATAACTAAACAACAATATAAATCAATTTGGAATTTCAGATTTCAAATTCGTACCCCATCATGTAAACACAAGTTTTTTGGCAGGAAGAATACGAAATTATATAATAAGTTCCATAGTATACTTGCATTTGCTCCTAAGGATATTTTTTTAAGTTTAGCTTATACAAAATTAAAATTAAAATTAAAATATGTTTTTTTTTTTCATATATATATAGGGGTGGGGATATACTAGGATCCCTCCCGAAATTGTTAATTAGGATCAAAGCATCATTTTAATCTTGAAAAAGCATTACGTTGTATGTGAAAAAGCATTAGAAACAGTGAAAGCGTTATACAACACATAAAAAAGCATAATAGTTAAAAAACATTATCTAGTACATACGAAAGCATTTCAAATTTGGAGAATCAATCTGGACCATCCATCAATCCAGATCAATGGATCAGATTGGATCCTAGTTAAGACACAAATGTGTTAAGACACAAATGTGTATGTGCGACACCGCACCCTCTGCGGCTCGTTCACGCAGCATAAATATTAATTAAAATCTATTGATAATATATTATTCCCAGGCCGTTTAGCCTAGTGTCTTTCTGCGTCAAGTTAGTTGCTTGTATTTAAGAGGGCGCGGGTTCAAATCCCGCCCTCATTTTACTGTATTGTTTTTTAAGTTTCGATTTTAATGTGTTTTTCAGTTTTTTCTTTCCTTTTTTTTTTTTTTTTTTTACTTTTCTTCCCTCTTTTGTGTTTTTCTTTTTTTCGATTTTAATACATTTTTTTTTTGTTTCTTTCCTTTTGTGCTTTTTTTTTTGTTATTTTAAATATTTTTTGTGTTTCTTTTTCAACCACTTCTATTTTCTTAAAAAAAATTAATTATATATTTCCTCCGTCCCTGAAAAGTGTGCGAGTTTTTTCTTTTCCGTCCGTCCCTCAAAAGTGTGCAGACTTATTTTTTGAAAACCTACTTTACCAAAAAGTCAACAATCACCAACTAACATACACACAATTTTTCCAAAAGTGACGCTCATTCTCCACTCACATTCACTTTATCACTCATTTTATTAAAACTTGTGTCACTTCCAACCTTGCACACTTTTGAGGGACGGGGGGAGTATTATTTGAATGTCACTAAAATTTGTCATTTTCATGTAGTGTCGTTTTATATTTATAAGAATATCATTTCGAATAAAATGACACTTACAGTGATATAAAATGACACTCTTTGTTATTCAAAATGGTACTTTTAACATTACAAAACGTCACTAATAGTTATTCGAAATGACACTTTTAGTTATACAAAATGGCACTTATAGTGATATAAAATGACACTATTTGTTAATTGAATTGACACTTACAGTTATTTGAAATGACACTATTAGTTACACAAAGTGACACTTATAGTGATAACAAATAGTTATATTAAATGACACTAATAGTTATGCGAAACGGCACTATTAGTTATACAAAAAAGCACTTATAGTGTCTCAAAATGGCACTTTTTAGGGGTTATTAATATTTAATGGTTAGGATTTAGTTTTGGAATTAGGGTTTGGAAAAAATAATAGCGCATTATTTGTTATTCGAAATGACTCTTGTATTTATTTGAAACGATACTGTTAGTTATACAAAATGGCACTTATAATGTTTTGAAATGACACTTTAATTTTAGGGTTTAGTAATTAATGGTTAGTGTTTAGTTTTAGTTGTTAGGGTTTAGTGTTTATGGTTCAATTTTGGGGGTTAGGGTGAATAAATAATAGTGCATTATTTGTTATTCGAAATGACAATAGTATTTATTTGACAAAATGACACTTATAGAGTTATAGTCATATAATATGACACTGTTTGTTATTCGAAATGACACTAATAGTTATTTAAAATGACACTTATGTTGATAACACTCTTAAAAATAAAATATAGTACTTTTAATAGTAAGAAATGGCACCACATACAATAAAATGACTGAAAAAAAGAAAAGGCAAAAAAAAAAAGAAAGAAAAAGAAAAGGTAAATCAAGGAAAAGTTGCACCCATAAACACCCAACCCCACGCATAGGCGGCGATGGGCAACGCTAGGCTACAGAGTTATATATGATCTTATTTTATTTATGGCTCCAAATCTGCATGCGTCGCACGCAAGTGCGCCCCATCTTGAATATATAACGGGAAATGGGTGTAAAATAGGAGAGGATCGGGAAGAGTTACGCTATACGGGCAAGGGCAAGATTGTTATATGAATGGTTTATCACGGGAACTAGGTTGTAACCCGTCGAAATTTGACGGGAATCATTTTATGTCATGATTTGTAAATATTTTTATTAAAAAGTTAGTTCACTTAAATTCGTATAATTGTATTACTTGTTAATTGTCAAAATTCATTAGTTTTTTGCGTAGCCGGAAAGTTACACGATTGTCTCACCTTATTGGAGCGTTGCATGGTTGTCTCGTCAAAATATTACCCAATGTGCAATAGTATCATCTCGCCTCCAATTCACGGTAGTCTCGTCTTGTCTCGGCTCGTCGGTACTCTACATGGTTGTCTCGTCAAAAAGATGGTACTATAGTCTCGTCTCGTCTCGTCCATACGCTACATGATTGTCCCGTCAGAAAGATTAATTCCACTATAGTCTCATCTCGTCGATACGCTAGATGGTTGTCTCGTCAGAAAGATT
>JAYJMF010000008.1:2597707-2615206 GCA_036873715.1 Salvia sclarea
TTAATATTATGAGTTACTTTACATAAAAACATAAGGTAAAATTGTCCCGTGCATCGCACGGGCACAAATGCTAGTTTAAAGAAAAAGGTAAATAGGACACGTAAAAAATATGAAGAGTGCAGTTGACACCTGATTAGCGACACTAGCTAGAGGAATTCGAGTAAGCTTAAATTAAATGAAAAATGGATAAGAGCAAATTAATGAAGAAATTCCTTATTAAACGTTTCCTAATATATTATTATTTTCCTTATAAGATTCGAAATTGTTTAATTGGTTTAAGCTCATTCCAGAACAGAAACAACTTGGAAAGGAGTAATATGTGTGTGCGCAGTGCGCGCGTGTGTGGTATATGTATAATTTTCTTTTTCTACGGAGTATTTCTTATGGCAATTCTCTAAAATCTCATAAACGCCCTTAAATTTTGTGTTGTGCCCACTTCAATTATTCAACAGTTCGATGTGAATGAACTCAATTACAATGGAATTGCCTACCAGCTCAATCGAAACACAAAAAAAAAAAAAATACATTAATTAAAAATTAAAAGCACAATAGAACAAAAAGTAAAAGTTTCAAAATTATCGTTGTCTTCCATCTGAAATTGGATTTAAAAGATGCTTTAAATTGTGCACAGTACAATGAAATTAATATAAATATATAAAAACATAATAAGGGTTAGGGCAGGAACTAGGCTGTGATAAAATTGGGCCTTGCATTTAATAACCCAGTCAGTAGGCCCAATCTGTCGTTCTATCAAAAGCCTAGTCAAAAGGTTACAATTGGAAAAACACTCGTCACCTTCTTATTTTTTTTTTATCAGGCAATGGAAAAAGATTTATTGAGAAAGGTACAAGCAGTACCATAGGCTCAAAACTGAGCAAAACATTACATTACACACCACTCAAGGTATGAACGAGAGTATTTTTTAGCTAAGTCCAAAAACGACACCTTATAAAGTGTGAAGAGTGAGGGTCCAACAGTACTAGAAAATTGTTACCAAGAGTGAATTGGGTATTGGTTAAGTGACCAATAAGCTGACCAAGATACGCCAAGTGATGCGAGGCACTTATAAAGTTGCCTTCAGTATACTAAGTTTTTCGGTGCACCCTTAAGCACACCAGTTGTTGGATTGACGAATAGTTTTCAATCCGTGGATGAAGGAGTAAATCTCTCCGAAGCATGTTAACAATTTCTTATGTGCTTTACTTTCGGTGCTTATTTTATTATGTTATTGAACTGTCATCATCAACACAATTTCATGCAGCCTTCAAACTTAGTCTTCGAAGATACCTGGAATATTTATACTGAATACGGACTAACCTATATTTGGCTAAGTAACATATCCATTTCAGTAAAGACAATTCACTAAACACTACATTCCGCACAGGTATTAACTGACCATTTGATAAGCTGTCAATGTGATTCCTAACTAATCACTCTAATATATACTTTACCATTTGTGATACTGCAATCAATATATTTTATACTGAACTGATAATAATTCGGATTTACTGAAATTTACAGTCTATTTAATTTAAGTTGAAAATTATCAACTGGTGTAAATACCAAAATATTATAACTTCATATCAATTCAGATATTTCAAGCTAGCATTAATGGTCGGACTTTTATGTTGGCCTATCGAACAAGACTTGACAATCTTCAATAATTTAAAAATAATTTTCTCTACAAAATTTTATTTCATGAACAGTAAGACGCATTTAGAAGCTAACTCAATGTCTTTGCAACATATATTTCTCATTCTAGAGTTTCAAGTGTTACAAGAGTTATGAGCCTTTTTTTGGAAATAGTCTTAGATAAATAGCTTGACAACTCAATAATATTGGCCTGAAATAAAACGAAATGACTCGATTGACATTCCTTGATCAACATCGTTATGAATTCATATGATCACTTTTATTTTTTTGAATATTTTTATATATGAATATCCAATTTTTTGAAAAGGAATATCCAATTTTCTTAATAAAATTACACAATTTCAAGCTTGACTAAATTACCGCACGCATGTATATAATCAATAATTTAACTCAGATGTACAAATACTTCCAAAGAAATAAAAAATTAGAAAAAGGAAAAAAAGTGAGTATGATTTAAAAATAATTTATCGTTTAAAAATTTCCTCATCTATTAAGATAACCATTTCAATTTCGTGTGTGTTGAGTGGTCAATGTTTGTTGCGACATATTTCATATTCAAGTCATCCCTGATACGACTTTTAGATTTCTTTGTTAATTAAATAAAAAACATTCCAAATAGATGGATCTACTAGCTAGCTAGTATACACATTGGGAAAGGAAACATAATTCATGCATTTAGTGAAGATCGAAGTATAAAAGAAAACGTAGTAATGTAGATTGAAAAAAGAAAAAAGAAAGGGTAGGTGAGCTACCAAGCCTTGGGCCGTGTATAAAATTTCATAACTATGAAGATAACATTGCAACAATAATAAATGAAGCATCGACTGATTTATTTTTATTTAATTTTCTGACAGTCACAGTTATCTTATAATAAAAAAATCAATCACACGATATCATGACTCATGTATGATTATGAATGCGTGACTGATAAAACTACGCTAGTTACTCAATCTCGACTTATAAATCGTAATTAAGTAGGTTAACCTAGTTTGTGTTTGGTTAGATTGTATCCTTCTAATCTAGTCTCGGAAAACGTTTGTGTTTTGCATTTTGGAGGAATATTAGTTTACTTTCCTGTATCCTCATTCCTCAACGATTTTTTTTTTTTACTTTTCTCATACTATATATATCCATCCTTAAATACAATAGGCCAATGAGTAAATTAATAATATATTATAGTATCTTCTTTTCAAAGAAATGTCTTCCTCCTTAAATACTTATGATTTTCACTTTATATTTTTATCTTGAAAATATATCTCACACGACTCCATTTAGAAAAGAGAGGTTTACATTAAACTCCAAATTACATCGCTATTTTTCTTAAGACCCACCCATCTTATCTCCAAATAAATAAATATATATGACCACCAAATTCGTTCACTTGATTCAGTGATAAATATATATGTCCACCAAATATATAAAGTTAGTGTAGAAAAAAGATCCACAACACTTGAAGAGAGTTATGCAAAGTCCATGTCTATAAGAAAAAAATGAACATTTTTTATGGACGGCCCAAAAAAAAATAAAAATAAAGAGAAAAATACTTTGGAGGAAACAACTTTTTTTAATCAAGAAAGATGATAATTATATTGCAAATGGCACCATAAGTACGAATGAGAGAAAGCGAGGTACAAAATCAAGGTCTCTAATGAACGACAACTAGAATCTAAGGAATACCAACTTTGAAAATTAGAAGAAATAACCGGGATATTAAACGCCATACACCAACTCCAAGATCTAGTCTTGATTTCCGATGTGATTTTGCTGACGTGCCAATGGCTAATTACCGAACTTGCAGTCGTTTCTCTATTTCCAAATCGTTCAAATGACACAGATGCAAAGACCGAACAAGAATTTCTTTTCCAACTCGCGACTTCCAAGAACAAATATGCATATGTCAATGTATATAAACACGCATATATAGATCAATGCTCCATACGAATTTTACATATATACGATGAAAGGAAATGTTTCTATTTGATCATATCCACATATATATACACGATGCTCTTGTTATGACAGAAGCCAACAGACGCGAGAGAGATATAACGAATATAAATAAAAAACACACAAAACACAAGAATTACGTGGTTTACTAACTTTATGTTAGCTACCTCCACAGACAAAAGAGAGGAATTTTATTCACGGAGAGTGCAGAACAGATTTACAGAGGTGAGGAACAATACCACTACTATTAGGATCGGGAACGATACCACTACTATTAGAAATAAATTTTGTGCCGATGTAAACTAACTTGGCCAACATGAAAAGCCAAATACATTAGCCCATAGGAAAAGCCCAAAACGGAATCTCCACCTTGACTTGAATCCTCTCACAGAATCAGAAAATATCAGATGTATCAACAAAGATGCTCAGACGTACGAAGCAACGAGCTCTTCGTACACAGATGTGCCCAACGGGGAAGATTCCTCCTATGCAACTTCGGTAGCCTTCTTCTCCAGATGGCCATCTCAACGGTATTTTTTTTGGACCCTCAGTTTCTTCGTCGTCAACGGCGTCCAGAGCCTTTGTCGTTTCAACAAAGCCCACATCTTGATCTACCACAAATTGAAATTATTCCTCCCGATGAATTTATCAATATTTTCTATTAACCCGAACATCTCTCTCGCCAGATTTGCGGAAAATCAAACTTGGCTCTGATACCAGATTGTTATGGCAGAAGCCAACAGATGCGAGAGAGATATAACGAATACATATAAAAAACACACAGAACACAAGAATTACGTGGTTTACTAACTTTATGTTAGCTACCTCCACAGACAGAGGAGAGAAATTTTATTCACGGAGAGTGCAGAACAGATTTACAAAGGTGAGGAACAATACCACTACTATTAGGATCGGGGGTATATAAGTAAACCTTAAACCTAAACTGACTTGGCCAACAAGAAAAGTCAAATACATTTAGGCCCATAGGAAAAGCCCGAAACGAAATCTGCACAAATTCAAGGCATACGAACAGCTCTGTAAAATAGTTTGATTGTTCTATAAACATATTTGTTACTACTATTTTCATTGATTGGTTTGAGCTTCAATCAATCTTTAATAAATTGGTATCGTACTAAAGAAAACAAAATTTGTTCGATCGATCTGAATACGATTATCATTATAAATAAGGTTTTAGTTTTGCATAGTTTACCTCTTTGGAAATGATCAGCAATGAGCATAAATAATTTACCAATTCTAACATCGCAATCAACAAAAAAATCCCTAAGATAACTGCCTAACTGCAGCCCACAGCTTTGGATATAATTGATACAATGATACTATTACTTTAAAAAAGGGGAGGGATAATATATTCTATGACCTTAAAAATTTTCAGTGGTATTGCTGTTATGACGAAGACATACTGATAGAAAATAGCGATTATTTTCTGGCATTTCTGCAGTAGCTAGTAGTTTCTTTTTCCTATTTGATTTTAAAAAACATGATTATGTAAGTGATTTAGATACGATAATGCTAGCTGACTTTATAGCATGAAGATTGTCGTATTCAAGCACATCATAAATTGCGATGCAAAATTTCGGAATTGTCGCTGCCATTAATGGGACTCTTCTTTTCTTTGGAAGGAGCGACTTTCCATAAAAGAGCTTCAAGGAGAGATAATTTGATGAAAGGGTTACTGTTATTCATAATTGCGATAAAATTTGCATTTTGTGCTCTTTCTTTTCTGAAGATATTGATCATCTTATGTATTCATGTACTTTCTCTTACGAGAAATGGAAAAAAAAATGTTGAATGGTTGGGATTTCAAATGGTGGGTTTGTGATATCATTTTCAACAGTTTATTTGAATATTATTTGACAGTACGTTCGTTGGAGTATTTGGAAAGCTAGATGCAATTATATTTCGAAATGGATCAATTCAAATATTGAGAAAATTGTGGCAGGAATCAAAATTCGTTCATGGAAGTAGATTCGAGCTTCTTTTTCTTGTTCTTCTGCTTTCGCTATTCATGATTGGTGTTCTTTTTGTTTATAGTGTAAATTCGTATTTGTTTTGCATTCCAAACATGATTTTACGAATGTCTTAAATGACTTAAGCTCAAATTCAAATATGAGTAGCTGTTTAATAGTATGGCTGTCCATGAAATTAAGAAAGACTGATTTTCCACATGTTGCCTCAATCTTGCTGTATATTTAACAATTTTGAAAACGTTTGCTCCCTAATTTATTTTTCTTTCTAAAAGGAGTGGTGAAAAGTCAACATAGATAACATTCTGTGTTATAAACGAAGCAGTATTAATATAAAGAGAAATGGCTTTGTGCCGATGTAAACGGGAAGCTAATTGTAATAATAAAGTATCATATAACCGATAAGACATTATCAAACCTCGTCATAAAGATAAAAAGATCTTTCCACTAAATATTTTTAACTTTATCTTTCAATTCGTGACATGATTTGAGATCCATCTTAATCAACTAATTAATCACTAATTTATAAAAGAGACTAAATGATCAATTGTCTCATCAAGGTTATTTATTAGGAACCAATCTACTTAATCTAATAAATTAAGGGGCACACTCTTTTAAGGACCGTCCTCCTCTCGTGGGTCGCCCTCGTCTCACCCGACCTGCCCGTCTAACCCACTTCGGTTTTATTTTACTATGTTAGTCATATTTTATAAACGAGATTTTGGTTAAAAATAAATAGGACTTTTATTAAAAATAATTGAAACTTTTTGAAAAGCAAAGAAAATTCTCACACAAACAGTAGTTCCATTACATAATTGAGACTTTACATAAAAAAAATTAGACTTTATGTAAAAAGCTCTCTTTTTTATGTATATTATAGACAGATTGTAGGAACTAATTGTACCAAATATAATTATCTCAATAAAAAAACCCATTTCAAATAAAATAAAGTTTGAATGCACGCATACGAATATTTGTTTTTTCATATTTTAGTGGGGAGACTACAAGGTCATTAGGATGACACGTGTTCCAAATATACTACAGATAAATATTCTCCAAAGAATTGATATCTAATATTGGTGACTTTTTTCAGTTTTTATTGAGAAAACTATAAATTTAAGCCAAATTAGGGCCATTTATTTATCACAGTTTAATCATGTGATAGTCAACTACTAAGAGCGTGGATTGTTGAACCAAGTACTTTAGCTCTACACGCCTCTACTTTGCTTGTTTACTTAAGAAGTCACGTAGTTGCATACTTGCATGAAGTCTCATGAAAGTGTAGTTTTTGCTTCTTAATTAATAGCAAAAAATTGTGTGAAACTTAGATGTATCATGCATAACTTATAAACTAAATTAATCCATTAATTGACAACTAGAATATATTAATCACGCAAGTGAATACTACATCTCCGAAATATTGCTCTTCAGTATATATCATCTAACCGCATGCAAGTAGTGTTGTTTCATCTACATCTCTTATAAAAAATATCTTTAATCAATATATGTATGAGAACTTTCAAAAAATGTGAAGATATATATCAAATGGTTGAAAATTTAAATGCTCACTTGTTAAGTGATATATTAAGAATGTTCTCTTTTTTAAAACTATTATTTTTATGTTCAACTTAAGTACTTAACTACATGGCCATTCATATACTCCCTCCGTCCCTGAAAGGTGTGCGCAATTTTTCTTTTTTGTCCGTCCCAGAAAGGTGTGCGCATCCTTTATTTGGAAACCTACATTACCAAAAAGTAAACAATCTCCAACTAACATACACATAATTTTTCAAAAAGTGTGATCCTTTCTCCACTCAAATTCACTTTATCACACTTTTTATTAAAACATGTGTCACTTCTATCTCCGCACACCTTTCAGGGATGGAGGGAGTATGATATATCAATCCTATATGCATTTGCACCGGCGACTATCTAACATATGTAACATTGCTGATTGTACTATCGATTATCTATATTTTTTTTATAAAAATCAATTGTATAAGAAAGTGTAAGAATATAGAAAGTATTAGAACTTTCATTTAAATTTGAACATAAAATTGACACAAATATTTGCGTTAGGCCGGCTTAACGTTAGGTCAATTGTTTGCCGCTCCAAATCTAAGCCATGAGTCGAGCGAGGGGGAGCCGAAAGCGAACCTGGAACGAGCCGTAGAAGCATAATTGTTGTCGATCTCATTATCTATATGTCGCCCCCTATTATTATTATCGGTCTCATTATTTATATATATATTAATATTTTAGAGTAGTATTTTAAATTTATGGTTAACAAAACAAATATCTTTTCCTCATTAGCACTAAAATAATACTTAGAGAAAATAGTCGTGGGGCAGATTGAATTAAAATTACATTTCAACATCAATCAACCAATGAAAAAATCAGATCTAGCAACGCGAATTCTAGAGTGCGCACTTCAAGAATAATAATTCTCCAAATTTTAACAGACCCACCTTGTTGTGCGCGCACTGCACACCCGGCGCACTCCATAAATAGTGGGCCTGACGAGACTGACACACACGCGCGAGCTGGCGCAGAGTAGCAAACCTCAATCACCACTCCGTACTCTCCGCTGACCGCACACCGAGAATCAGCCAATGGTAGCCCGCCACCACTCAACTTGTCGGGGGCGCAGACGTCCCAGATTCCTCCACGTGGCGCGGGGCTACTGGGCGACGGGTCACGTCGAGCACCTCCCATAGCTGCATTCTGATTGGTCCAAGTTGCGCGCTCGCAGAGGCCCAGCCGATTAAATATTGCGGAAAATGGAATAATGAAATGACGGAAAAAGGATTTAAATTAAGGGGGAGGAGTCGTGGCGATGGGGCGCTAGACACTTGTCGACTCCACCAATCATCGAAGCGGCGGAGAAGAAGGAAACGACACGATCACCATTTCTCTCTCTCTCTCTACCTCTCTCTATAAGGGTAAATCCTCTGCAGCCTATTCTTCTTCTTCTTCTTTTTTTTTTCTTTTTTTTTTTTTGCCCTTTCTCTCCCTAGAAATTCTACTTCTCTTATTTTTCTTTTTCCTGATTTTTGTATTTCCCCAGTTAGTGTTTAGGAACTAGTTATTCAATCCGTATGCTTTCTGAGTGTTTTCTTAAACTGATCTCGAGATTTATGGAAATGTTCCAATTTCTGATAAAAAATTGTGTGTTTTGTACAGTTTTTGGATAAGTGAGCTTACTTTTTAGGTTTAATAGTCCGTACATTTTATCTTCAATCGATTTTCTTTTCCTGCTGCTTTTTATTTTTCCTTAATGAAGAATTAATTTCTTGTTTCTGAGAGTGCTTTTTGAGTGATCTCGAGAAACTATGTAATTTTGTGTGACTCTCACTTCAACGATAAGTGATTTGGGGTTGAGCTCTTTCCCTCTCTTCTTTTGTTTATTTATAATTTTTATAAATTGGATTATTTAGTAATGAATGCGATAAGTGAAGATAGCTCATCTCAGAGTTCGAATTTCGGAGGGACCGATTTCCTGATCATATGCGTTTGGATTTTTGAACTGCAAAATGAGTTCTGGAAAAGAAAAAAGCGAATAAGAAGGATAAATAATGCTTATTATTATGGAGAAGATATGCTGTATTGTGTATCTGGGGAGTTCTTCCTGAGGGAAACTATAATTGAGTATGTTACTGCTTGAGAAAGTGAGTTATTTGATTTGTATTAGAATCTTAGTTTGGATTGTGGTTATTGCTTCCCGCTTGATTCTAGATCTGAAATTAAAGATAATCAAGAGATATGCTTTAATAGGATCCTTGTGCATATAATCATGCGTGGTTTTTGGATTGAAAAAGGGGTTATGCAAGTATTCAAGTAAAAGCTGAGTCACTATAGTTTTGTCAATACTTTAAAGCTAAGTATGAATCCATCAAATATCTATTTATAGTATTTTAATATGATGTGAGTGCGATTTGCCTTGGTTCTAAATACTTGGCCTGATTTCCTTTCTTTCCCTCCCTCTTTCCCTCCTCCTCCTCCCTCCTCAGTTCAGTAGTGTTTCTGAGTCTTCCAGGAAATAATGTGTAAGCTCGTCGTATGTTCATACGAGGTTTGAGCGATATTTTGTTGAGTCATTTATGCATAAGGAAGACAAGTATTCTTAACTATTCATTGTTGAAATACTAATGATTAATTTGATGACAGCTGGTGGATCCAGTGCTTGCATACTTGGAACAATGGGGTCCTACATGAACTTCAAGAGCTTCGGAGATGCTGTGCAACAAGATGGTAGTGGTGGGAAATCGAGTGGTAATTACCCATTGGTTCGACAATCTTCTGTGTATTCTCTAACATTTGAAGAGTTTCAGAATACTTTGGGTGGATCCGGAAAGGAGTTTGGATCTATGAATATGGAGGACCTCCTAAAGAGCATTTGGACAGCTGAAGAGAGCCAGGCTGTGGCGTCTTGCCCAGGTGGAGGAGATGGAAGTCTGCCGGGAGGCAATTTGCAGAGGCAGGGCTCTCTGACATTACCGAGGACGCTTAGTCAGAAAACTGTTGATGAAGTGTGGAAGGATGTCTTAAAAGAATCTGTTGCTCCAAAACCTGCAAGTGATAGTGGGGCTTCCAATATGGGGGCGAGGCAGCCTACTTTGGGTGAGATGACACTTGAGGAGTTTCTGGCTTTAGCTGGAGTGGTTAGAGAAGATACGCAACCTCCTGGAAAGGTTAACAGCACTGGTTTCTATGGCGGTTTACCTCCATCCACTGACAACAATTCGGCTATAAGTATAGGGTTTCAGCAACCATCCCGGAGTCATGGTTTGCTGGGCAACCAACTAGGGGAGCAGAACAACATTGTTCTTAATTCACCTAGTTTGGGAATTAATATGAGTGTTGTAACATCTACGCAGCCACAACCCCAGCCGCAGTTACAGCCTCTATTCCCGAAGCAAACAACCTTAGCTTTCTCCTCCCCTACCCAACTTAGAAGCAATGCTCAGCTGCCTAGCTCGGGAACAAAGGGTGCGGTGGCGGAGATGAAGAATGCTTTGAGTAACACACGAGTTCCCGGTGGGGCAGTTGTCATGGGTGGATTAAGCAATGGGGCAGTAGTTGGAGCAGGATCTCCTGGGAATAATTTATATGCAGATACTATTGTTAAGAACAATGCAGGCACACCATCATCTGCATCACCTTCACCTTATAACTTTGGGGAAGCTAGGGCAGGTAGGAGATCCTCTGCTTCTTTGGAGAAAGTGGTGGAAAGGAGGCGGAGGAGAATGATAAAAAACAGAGAGTCTGCTGCCAGGTCCCGAGCTAGAAAGCAGGTGATTCCTTATATATGACATCAGATATGAATGTTTTAGTTATCTGTTCTTTCTATGACCTGCATGTTCTCTTCTTATTGATTCATACTAATTGGTTATTTCGTGTGTGGTCTGCACTTATTCGTTGACTCATGTTCTGGTAAAGGGTTGAGGTGAAAGTAATGCAGCCTCTAAAAGTTGTGTCTGGACTCTAGATAGATGTAGACCTTAGTCTATTCTATAAATCAACTTTCCCTGTTATCTTACTGAAGCCATTATACCATGTTCTTATTTATGTGGCTTTTATTAATATAATTAATAAACTGTGGATGAATAATGTAAACATGATGGATATTCAGGTTACAGGAAATTCTAGGACTGCCTGATTATTTTCTTCAGTGTGCCGTTACACACTTGTGGGCATCTGCACTAGCATGACAAGTTATAGGGTTTTCTTATGGAATGTTAAAAAATGAGTATGCTCATGTATCATTCCTCAAGTGCATGAAATGTTCAAGTGACTGCAAGATATTGCTTTGTTGTGTCTTTTTACTGTTTCCATTTCTCTCTGTGAAATATCTTACAATTGGAGGATACAGCTTTTCTTAGAACTCATTGTCCTTTCTATTCCCTGGCCATCCCACTAAGTTAATATACTCTGGATTGCAGGCATATACTCTGGAACTGGAAGCAGAAGTAGCAAATCTTAGAGAATTAAACTGCGAGTTGCGAAGAAGTCAGGTAAGTATGTTTTCCTGGTCAATATACATATGCAAGTGAACGTTGATGATGCTGACAAAAAGTTTATTCTGAATGCCAATGCAGGAAGAATTTATGGAGATGCAGAAAAATCAGGTATTGGTTCTCTTCAATTATTTTTCAGAGCAATCTAATTGAGACTGGTCATGTTTGAATGATGCAAAACAATCACATGGTCTTGTTGAATATATCTGATCTAAATATAGAGTAATTACTAATAAGATCTATTACTCATGTCATGATATGAGGAAGAAACTGCAAGGCCTGAGCTTTACATTCTTTTCCATTGGTCGGTTCTCTGTCGTAGCTAACATGCTTTCTTCTTCTGTCATCAGATCTTGGAGACGATGAACAAGTCCTGGGGCGGGAAAAAGAAATGCTTGAGGAGGACACTGACCGGGCCTTGGTAGAGTAGAGCAGTAGCTCTTATTTGTACATAGAGTTTGGACAGCTTATGACGATCCTTCTCGGATCTCATTCAACAGAGTGATACACTCTCATGTACAGAAGCAAAAGAGTCCGTGCTGTATATTGTGGTGCTACTCCTGTTTATTGCATATGACTATTTCTTGCTTCTCTGCTCTCTTCATCTTGTTGCGTATCTCGACTGCAGTGTATGCTGCTGCTACTTTTGTAGACTTTTAGGTTTAGTATTCACAAGTTTTTGGATCTTGCATGAATATAGTATTGACATTAACAGAATCATAGTTACATAATGTTATGTAATGTTTATGTTTCAGCTGTCTTATTTATGATTCACATAATCACTTCTATATTTTATGCATCTCATCCGAATATAGCAGCTTCTGTTGAGGTCGGTTGGGTTGGGAAAGAGGCACCTTTTTATTTGATTAGCTCACAATTGTCACTTATCTTAATTTTCTCTACTTCTTTTACTAGTTTTTTCAATGTATTGTAGTTTCCTTTTCTAAATTAAAAAGACTAATGAAGATTTGAGTCTTATGACAATAAGACATGAGCGCAAATGCGGATGATTATAGAACAATGCACAAAATCATAAACCTTTTCTTTTAGTTTATTTTAATTAATCCACAAAGATGTACCCTCAGTTTTGTATCATACATATAATTGGGCCATTGAATTTTTATTTTGCTTTAGTTGGGCGTTAAATTTTCCAATGTATTGTGATTTTCACTTTTTAGGATATATAACACCCAACAAAAAGAAGGATTTATAACCTCAATGTTTCAATTTTACAATATGAATCCGACTTACTAAATTCTTTATCAATAAACAAGTCATACAAAAATGGAAAGAAATTAGATAATGTAAAAGATGGATGAGAACGCAGACATGGATATGAATTACAGGTCGGACAAGCCATCACTCTTCCGTGCCTTTTTAAACTTGATTAATAAAACGACACCGCTGCGCAAGTGCAAGTGCAAGTGCAAGTGTAGAGAGAGAGAGAAATCAGAAATGCTACGGAACTTGTGTAGAAGAATTCAGTTACCGGCTTCGAGCCGATCAATTTCACGATGGCGGTGCAACAATTCACCCGCCGGTCCAACCCGAGGCTTCTGTTCCAGTGTTCTGCCCGATACGCTGGACCGGACCTCCGACTCCTACGCCTGCAACTCTGAAGCCATGGAAGGCCTAATTTCTCAACTACACTCGCATATTCAGCAGGCATCGCCTCTCTCTCTTATCTCGAGTTTCTGATGCGCTGCATGCGTTACTGTTCCTGTTAATAGCGGTATTTTGTGAAACAGGTGATGAATGGCGGAGGACCGGAGGCTCTTAAGCGGAACACAAGTAGGAATAAGCTTCTTCCTAGAGATAGAATTGATCGATTGATTGATCCTGGTTCTTCCTTCCTTGAGCTTTCTCAGGTTTGTTTTCTTATCATTCTTTGTTTTAAATGCCAATCATCTTAGCTGTTTAATTCTTTCATAATGGTTAATCATGTTAGCTGCTTCAGTCATTGGAGCTCTTTACGAAATTTGGGGAAATGCTTACTAAGCTAGTGCAAATAATATGAAATTGGTATTCTTCTCTCCATTTGTTTTCCATTTAAAGACTGCTGAGTCTAATTATCATTAGCTTTGATTGACATGATCAGATTATCATGCTTAGTTTGAGAAATCAATCACGATTACTTGGTTTGACTGTTGTGTATTTGCTCCGATTGGATAGTATTGCACCTGATTTCCTATTTTCCTAACTTTAGCTTGCGGGCCATGAATTATACGATGATCCATTACCATCCGGTGGAATAATTACTGGTTTTGGTCCGGTGCATGGGAAGCTTTGTATGTTTGTTGCCAATGATCCCACTGTAAAGGGTGGGACCTACTTTCCTATCACTATCAAGAAACATCTTAGGGCACAAGAGATTGCTGCTCAGTGCAGATTACCCTGTATGTATCTTGTGGATAGTGGAGGTGCTTTCCTTCCAAAGCAGGCTGAGATCTTTCCTGACAAAGAAAACTTTGGCCGAATCTTCTATAATCAAGCTCTCATGTCAGCCGAAGGCATCCCTCAGATTGCATTAGTACTCGGCTCTTGCACAGCGGGTGGGGCTTATATTCCTGCTATGGCTGATGAAAGTGTAATGGTGAAAGGGAATGGAACGATATTTCTTGCTGGACCTCCACTTGTAAAGGTTAGTTAAAACTTCTGGTGATTGAATGCTTTTATTCTAACTACTAATAGTTGACTTTTGAGAAAATATAGCATGCATTTGAAATTATTGTACTTGTTATGTATATCATATGCGTTTGGTTGTTATGTTGTATAATTCAGAGATTTCCTTGCATGTGTACCTTGTTAAAGAGACTTACTTGAAGTTTTAGTAGGCTGCTACTGGAGAGGAAGTTTCTGCTGAAGACTTGGGGGGTGCATCCTTGCATTGCAGGACATCTGGTGTTTCAGACTATTTTGCTCAAGGTAAAGCAATGTAGTTTATCTCTATGATTCTACTCATTTTTAGCAATGCACTCAACCATTATTTCATTTTATAAGTCACAAGCATTTTGCTTTTTCACTCCTTGGTTGATCACACCGTGCCAGTTATGGATTTATCTTGTAGATGAACTGCATGCACTGGCGATTGGCAGAAATATAGTTAAAAATCTGCATATGGCTGCCAATATGGGTAAACAGCACCAGATAATATCTGATTTCAAAGAGCCTCTTTATGACGTAGCTGAACTTCGTGCAATTGCACCAACTAACCTTAAGCAGTCATTCGACGTCCGATCAGTTATTTCACGTATTGTTGATGGTAGCGAGTTTGATGAATTCAAGAAATTGTATGGAACGGTAAGGCCTTATAATTCCCTTCAACTTTTGTTGATTTTTTTCTTTTCTGGCCTCAAATAGTATCTTTTAATCGGGTAATTCAACCCCATCTTCCTTATGAACAGACACTTGTGACAGGCTTTGCAAGAATATCCGGGCAACCTGTTGGTATTATTGGGAATAATGGTATTCTGTTCAATGAATCTGCTGTGAAGGGGGCTCATTTTATTGAATTATGTACTCAACGAAACATCCCATTGATCTTTCTTCAGAATATCACTGGATTTATGGTATGCTTCCCATTCATCTCAGTGACTACACGATAATCCTTAGTAAGTAGAATTGTAGCTATTTTTATCGATTCTATTTTTCGTGACTGAATGCTTATATGTTCCATCTGTATGATACTATATTGCTGCTTCCTTATTTACATCATATTGGTGATGATTTACAATGTTGAGGATATGTGTTGAGTTATATAAATATTGACCAAGTAAAGCTTACAGTGAGTCTGATGCTCCCTGGAAAATGAGTTCGCAACAAGTTCTCAACCTACTTACCCCCAATTACCTGTTGTATCTTTAAAGCTTTCAGTAATAGGAAAAAACCTACAATGTTTGTTGGGTTGAAATTCCACAGGATGAAGTTCCATTTCTGTTTATCATGTAGCCATGCCTGAGCACCAATATGGTATCCATGCATGGTATAATCAGTTTATCTGATCTTTATTCATTGAACAATTGGAGTACTAGTGCTTGCTTGGTATATGAAGAATACAGCACTCCTTTACCATTTGGAGCAAGAGGAACTAAAGATCAAATACATACATTTACTAGATGAAATAGATTTACAATGGCAATGTTCAGATGCCAGCTTTATAAAGGGAGAAAGTGAGTTACATAATTGTACTTGGATAGATTGGTCAAATTGAAATACACATCTCATATGAGAAATTTTGTTATCATTGGAGTGGTTTTAGTTCGCTTAAATCACAAATATGACAAAATGTTGTAGAAACTCTTAGTAAATGGATATATTTCAGGTTGGCTCAAAATCTGAGGCTAATGGCATAGCAAAAGCTGGAGCGAAAATGGTGATGGCAGTTTCTTGTGCAAAGGTTAAGATTTTCTTACTCATGCCTTGCATCTTGTCACCACCCCCCTAAAAATAAGTCACTGCATCCCACTTGTTGTCTTGTCTTTCCTTTTCTTTATAATTTGAAAATCTTGGACATCCTGATCTTTTAATCTGTATGTATCCTTTTAATTGTTTCTATGGAGTGATAATAGAAACTCAACAAAAGTATTGTTTCCTCTTCTTTTCAACGACCTTAGGTTCCAAAGATTACAGTGGTTGTTGGTGGAAGCTTTGGAGCTGGAAACTATGCAATGTGTGGGCGAGCATACAACCCTGATTTCATGTTCTTTTGGCCAAATGCTAGAATATCTATAATGGGTGGAGCTCAGGTAGTCACCTATTCCACATTTGTAATTCAGAACTTGGTTGGTTAATTGGATTCTTACTAATCTAGATTTAAAACATGATTGACTCTACAAGTTCTAAATTTTCGATTTTTAGGAGACCAGTGGCCCTTTGAATTTAATTAACTTGAATATGGAAAGCAATAAGTATGATATGCACTGCTTCTGTCAATAATTATGATCAATTAGACTATTTTCTAGATACAAAGTGTATAATACCATGACAGACTGATTTTCCTGGTTTTCTTTTGTTATTTATCAAAATGTAGTTTTTGATTTACTAAAATCCATGCGGTCAACGGTGTGGTGCTACTTGTTATGTGATATATGCTTATGCTGAACATGATTTTTATTAACCAATAGCAATCTGCATCTAGCTTTGATGTTGGCATAACTTCTTGGCATCTGCAATATGTAAATTCTTGAATAACGGAGTATATGATGTTTTTCTTGAATGTTTGCCCTCTCATCAATTTCTCCAGGCTGCGGGTGTGCTGTCTCAGATAGAACGGGCCAGCCGGAAAAAGAGTGGAATCCTGGTAAGGCTAGTTTAGCAAATGAGTGAATCTTATGGTGATCAACTAACGCAAAAATATACCGCAGTGGAGCAAGGAAGAGGAGGAGAAGTTCAAGGCAGGAGTGGTGGAGGCATACGACCGAGAAGGCAGTCCATATTACTCGACAGCAAGGCTTTGGGATGACGGCATCATTGACCCAGCTGATACGAGGAAAGTTTTAGGCCTCTGCCTTGCTGCTGCCACTGCAAACCGCAAGTTGGAGAGCACCAAATATGGCGTCTTCAGAATGTAATGCCGATTGATCTTTTTCTCCGACGAAGAAAAAACTGGCCGCGACTAGCATGGTATGAAGTGATGACTGATGAGGCGATCTCGTGCATAGGTGCAGATAGTAAAGAAATGGTATGAAGTGATGACTGATGAGGCGATCTTATTTCAAAACTCGAAATGTAGATTGACAAAATAATGTGGAAACATTCTTCAAATTTGCTTCATCTTTGTCACTAGTTCAAACCTGGTTTCTGTTTCAATTTTCTTTTTAAATACTAGCCGAGAGGACGTGCGTTGCACGTCTAACGTGTCAATTAACATGTTATTTTGTATTGTATAGATATCAATG
>JAYJMF010000008.1:2615306-2627021 GCA_036873715.1 Salvia sclarea
GTATCACTGGAAATAACTACACAAGCATCAACGGCTTCCCAACTACCAGATGATTAATTAAGAGCAACACCACATTTCTCTCATCTTAATAAGTTTGTCACTTGTTTTCACAATAGGAGTTGATAGTGTAAGACTAATTTGAGTGATTTTTTCACCCAGATAGTAAATGTAAGTAGCAACCAACTTGCCTCACCGTTTGGCTGAACTCGAATTGCAACTGGTGGTAACTTTACAGATCCTAATACAAAAACGACATAATCAAGAACGAAAAAATCGAAATGGTCTAGATATTCTTAAGAAGAATAGCTTCTCCACTTCTGCTTCAATCCTTACCCCAATCGAAAACAACACAAAAATATGATTCAATGCTGTCATTCTTGAAAGAGAAACACATTTTGAGAAATTATTGAAGAGTTATCGCCAATTGCTTTCAGCTAAGTTCGAGAAAACTGTGAAACCCAAAGTAGAAGAGGTAGCACTCGGTTTGAAGAATAATCAGTGGGTGCTAGGTTCGGATTTGGAGAAGAAATTGCTGCCTAATGTCGAGCTCCTTAAGAGCTGTGGTGTGTCAATGGAGGATGAGGGGCGGATTTGCCTATGTGCTTGCCATTTCGGAACAAATTAAAAAAATTGGAGGATGAAGTTGAGTTTCTGTGAAGTTGCTTTGCAAATGGAGGGTGGTGGATTTGTCAAGAGGAAAGGCTGACTAGGAGTAACCATGGCTAGTTAGGTAAAGATGCATTGAGTAAATATGATTTAATTAAGAATAATTAAGCATTATTAATGGTTGGACAGGTGTCATCAGATCCATGCTTGGTAGCAGTACTCCTAGGAGTAGGATCAACCTTCCCGGAATATCTCTCTCTCTCAAAACCTACATCATCAGCATAAGTATAACTAACCATCTATCCCCATCAATTTAATTTTGAATTCAAGTTCCAACAGTTTGCCAAAGACTTAATTAATTCTCATAGCCAAACTGTTAGCTTTATCTTTTTGGACTATGAGTCTTCTTCATTACCCAACCATCAATCATTACATGCCTTCAATTTAATTATATTATCTACTTGTAATTAACTTTATCAAATTTCATTCAAAATATTTAAATTAACATAATTTTTCCTAAGCTACGCGAATTGATGTGCCGTGTGCGCGCGTCCATTCAAATATTAATAAGTACTCCTACGCTCCTAAATTCCTAATTCCTAAAGGAAATAAATAACGATGAGATTTCAAGCAATACTGTACGTTCTTGTCAGCCCAAAAGAAATGCAAATATCCATAATGAATTAGTCCTCCCAGTTATAGTGAATTTGGGCTTTTGTTTTTTAGCATAAGATTTAATAAATAAAAAAAATTAAAAGGTAATGTAAAATGAGTATATAAATATTATTTAAAAAATTATGAATAATAAATATGCCATAGAAAAGAAAGATGCAAGTAACTTGGAATGACCCGAAAAAGAATAGGATTATAATCATTAATAACTTTCATACTAGTTATAATAATTATAAACATGTCTGCAAAAGGATGTTTGATGGAGTATATATTAAAAGTGTTCTTTTTTGAGAGAATATTAAATCATTTCTTACAACTTAGAAGCATGAAAGCATCATCATAATATAGGATACAAATGAGAAGTATTTTACCAAAGTAATTATCAAACGAATACGACTCCTACGTAATATGTGGCGTTAGTAATGTTTGGCAGTTGCAAAATGTTTTTCTTTGATCTCGCGCTTTACTTTATCGAGACATATACGCACATGTATCATAATTATGTTATTAATAACATCAAATACATCATTTTAAAGATAACGCTCCAAACTGCATTGAACCAGTCTGAACCATTATGTGAAATCTCATATTTAAAAACAAAATATCATTACACGTGGTCACCATCATACATTAACTAACGTTATATGGTAAAAAAAGAAAACGTTATTTGGTAAAAATCACAATACCCTGATTTTGTAGATGACATTCCTATTCGTGTAATTTTCACCATAATCACTAATATACTTCATACCATATGTATCCGAATTCGATCGTCGGTGGTGGATTTTTTTCTTTAATTTTTCATATTAGATACAACAAAAATAATGTAGGTATTTCTTCATTCATTGCATCTGATAAACCGAGGGTATAAAAAGCGCAAATTCCACACACTACTCTATCAAGAGTCCCTTAATTTAAGCCATTTTTCACTCTAATTTTCTCTCAAAATTCCCCCAGATGTTATACGCATGTCGTGCCGCACTAAATTCCTGTTGACCCACTTTTCTTTTCCCACTATATTTTCAACTCAACGTTTTCAAATTAATAACAGTTTCTCCACATGAAAAAGGGTTTTCAAATAGTTATTTAACTGCCGGTTTAGACGCAGAATAGCCTTAAATTAAACCACAGCTTTGTCACGACCAATTTAAAAAATAGACAGAATTCGAAGATAGTTTCATGGCAAAATTTTATTATTTAGTTTATTTTTCAGGCAATCAGTCGGTGGGTAGTTTTTATCCTTTTTCTCCAACCTCTTTAATTCCGACCCCTCTATCACAATAAATTTAAATTGGGCCCAAATTCAAAATCTTCATAATTTCATACATCAAATCATTTCCCCATTATTTACTCACTTCACTTCAGCAAAAAAAAGTAGAGGGTAAAAAGTAAAGGTTTTCAAAATTTAAATAGAAAATCCAAATTATAAAGATAGTAGCATCACGCACTAACCAGACAGTACAGGCAGCTCACCTAGTAACCAGTGCCAATTCTCTCTTTAATTCTCACATCTCAGATTCGAACAGAAAAGAAGAAGAAAATCCAATTCAATCTCTACCGCATTTCATCAAACACCTTGCCTACAACACAAATGAAGACGGGCGCAAAGTACATCGTCCTCCACCACAAGCCCGCCGCCGGCGGATCTCCGGCGGGCGCTTCCCACCGCGCGTGGCTCGTGGTCTTCGTTCTCTTCTTCATCTTCACCTTCGCCTTCACTCTCTTCACCACCAGGGACGCCGCCGCCGCCGCCGCGAGAACATCCGCCGGGAAGTCAAAGTCGCAGCTTCCGAAGCCCGTGTTCGACGCGCTCCTCCACTACGCCGCCCTCAACGCCACCGCCGCCGGCCGTATGTCCGGCGACGAGCTTCACGCCATCGCCGCCGTCCTCCGCCGCTGCGCCGCCCCCTGCAACTTCCTCGTCTTCGGCCTCAGCCACGAGACCTTGCTGTGGCACTCCCTGAACCACAACGGCCGCACCGTCTTCGTCGGCGACAGCGCGTATCTGATCTCCAAATTGGAGGAGAGGCAGCCTTCAATCGAGGCCTACGACGTTCAATTCACCACCAAAGTGAGCGAATTGTACGATCTGATCGAGTATTACAAAGGGGAAGTCACGAACGAGTGCCGCCCGGTGCAGAACCTATTATTCTCCGATTGCAAGCTGGCGGTTAACGACTTGCCCAACCACATATACGACGTCGCTTGGGATGTGATACTCGTGGACGGCCCGCGGGGATACTTCGGGGCGGCGCCGGGGCGGATGACGGCGATTTTCACCGCCGGAGTTTTGGCGAGGAGCAAAAAGGGGGCCGCCGCGGAGACGCATGTGTTTGTTCACGAATTTGATCGGGAGGTGGAGAGGGTTTGCAGCGACGAATTTCTGTGTGTGGAGAATTTGGTGGAAACGAAGGATTTGTTGGGGCATTTTGTGATCGGAAAAATGGAGGAGAATAGCAATAGGTTTGGATTTTGCTCGATTTCTGCTTCATCATCTGTTCCCCAGAATTCAATTTGATTGTCTTCTTCTTCTTTTTTTCTTCTTTTTTTTTTTTCAAATTTATGGCGGAGGTAACTTTTAAGTTTGTGTTTATTTTTGAGGCACACTGTAATACTTATATAGGATCTTCAAATGTTAAATACTTATAGTAGATATAATTATATTAGCAGCATCTATGCGATCAAAAAATTCATATTCGTTTGTCTGCTAAATAAGTGTAGATTTGAGGTTCATAAATCATAACCCTAATTTTGACCCAATCTGAAAATTACCCCTACTTTTGGGTTTTTTATTTTCAGAGTTATGTTAGTCTTTATGGCGGTAATTTATGAGTGTACGAAATAGGAGAAGGGTACATGTGATCTTTGTTTTATTTCAAGACATAATTGAGACAATGAGATGTAAGATACTCCAAATATAACCAACCTAATGTCGTTTGTGGAATTCGCAACTAACTTGTGCGCAAATAAATAATTGAGAATAAGAGAGCCAATATCACTTCGTCCAAATTTAATTAGTTTGTTTATTGCGGTCATTATCTGAAAATTCTTCAAATTTAAGGAAGGCTGGATCACTAATTATGTGTTTTTATTTATTGTCCGAAATCCATCATTAATATGGGTTAATTCCCTAAGATATGCACACTTGCACGATAAGTACACGTGTTGAGTGCCTAAATTAACCTAGGATGAAAGCGCTGCACCATTAATTTGTGGTCCTTTTCACGTTTCATACTATCTCTTTTCTGAGAGGCATTTTTCATGTTATTGTTGGACTGTACTAACCAAGCATGGACCATTTGAATTTTGAATATCACAAAAATCGTTTGCTTTGTTTGTTTACATCATCAAGATTTTTTTTTTCTCTTTGAATATACCAACCATTGTTTAATTCGTTCACAAGCTCTATTCTTTTTCCCATATATCATTTAGAGACTTTGTATCAAGTTTAATTTCAACCAAAAGAAAAGTGAACAAATTTTTCGGAATCTTTTCCTTTCTGTTCTATTTTTAGGCGGAGTCCAAATTTAGCTACAACTTTCATGTGTGTCGAAACTGAAGAATGGTTTTGTAATTTCATGGAAAAAGTTGAAGAGACAAAAAAAAAGCATAAGGAAAAAAATAAATAGAAGAAAAGCGCGGGAATAGTAGTGGAAATAGGGTGTCGGTGGGGTGGATTTGTGGCGTACAAATGCGGCCGCAGACTTCGTAGAATCATATTCTATTTCCTCTGTCTATTGTATCTTCTCATTTTTTAAATTGGTTAGTGCTTCGTTAATAAAATGGTTAATAGTGCGGAGGAAATATATACTCTAAGGTGGCGTTTGGTTTCCTTGATTAAATAGATTGGACTAATAGCAAAATTACCCTTTAAAACTCCTCCTTTTTATCCATAATCCCTCATTTTTATGAACTCTACCACATCTTGTATCCTCCTTGTGTGATTATTGGTGGGATTAATAATCACACCAAATGTGGTGTGATTATTAATCCCACCAATAATCACACATTTGAGTGAAAATGAGGGCACAAAGAGTGGTGGAGTTCATAAAAAGGAGGGAAAAATGGATTAAAAAAAGGAGCTTTAAAGGATAATTTTGCTATCAATCTAATCCATTTAATCAAGGAAACCAAACGGCTCCTATATGAAAATTCAGTGAAGTACACTAGTTTTAATAAGAAAATAGTCAATGGAGGGAGCACATCAAAATCATTAATCTATAAATATGGAACTTATAATGATAAACAAGTAATGAAATTTTACATTTTAATACCCGATATTTTATATCGTTGATAAAAATATTTCGACTTTTAGTTAATTAGTAGTATAATTTAACACAATAATTAAGTCGAAAGACTTATAAAAGTCATAGAGGCATTGGCCGCTTCGAACGCCGAACCCTTAATTTTCTAAATTCTAATCATAAATTTTTTACGAGGCAATTATTAAAATAAATATTTTGAGATAATAAAAATAAATACCATTTCAAGAAAGTCAACTCGTGAAATTGTGATCAATTCGTGAAATGAAAGACTATTTTTTTTATCTTTTTATATTTACAGAAATTTTTTTATCCAACCAATAATGCCCCTCTTAAGTGTGATGATTGTCTTGTTTGTTTGTTTGTTTGTTTTTTTTTTTTTTGAAAGGGACAAAGTTAATTGTTAGAAGTTAGTTCACCAAACAAATATCACCAAATTCGTTCCCAAAGGGAATCGAACCCGGGTCTTCCACTAAGGGAGGAACCCGGTGGCCAATGGGCTAAGCCCCCTGGTTGATTGTCTTGTTTGTACTTTTATCGAGATATATTGCGGTAAATTTGATACTCCCTCCGTCCCTAATATATAGGTTCATGGAGGAGTGGTACAGGTTTTAATAAAATTGAAATGATTATAGTGTTGAGTGGAGAAAGAGTATGACTTTATTGAAAAAATGGGAAGTTAATTAGGAGAGAGAGTATGACTTTATCAAATAAATACGGTTTTTAGGTAAATAAAATAAAATGATAGTGATAAAGATGGAAAATGCTTTTACTATAAATAGAAAAAAGAAGAATGAGCTTATATTTTAGGGATGGACAAAAACGACAAAATGGGCCTATATTTCAGGGGACGAAGGGAGTATATTTTTTAGGTTAGCATACTAAATTTTAAAGGTGACATTATAAAGATCTCGAGTCCGAAACTTTTGATCTCGGGATATTAACGCCGTATCACTAGGCCAACACATACATTGATATTTATATGTTGTATTACCTATGGTAGTCAATGTAGTTAAATTTCATATGTGTTCTATTCACATAGTAATCTTTTCTTTTTATAATTAAATAATACAGAAATTAAAAAGTCTCGTCTCAGAAGATTTGAATCCAATATCTTCGGTCTCAAAGATTAACCCCCTAACCCCCTACTATTACTATTAGGCAACATACACACACTATCAGTGCTCCTTTCATAACAGAAAGCGAAAGCATTGTTTATTTATTTTTTCAAATTGAGACAACATTAGTTTAATTTAATTGAAGTAGACGATTCAAGTTCAACGTTTGTTTGCATTTGGTGGGCCTCCTTAAAAACAATGTCATCTATATGGGTAGATTAATAATTGTTTATTGGCCGAATTATTTTTTAGGCCCGATTTAATTCGATTTTTCTGGGTTCTCCCTCAAATTTACATATTTACAAAAATTCCTTTTCTTTTGAATAAACAAAAGGGTAAATGGTGCCTAAATGGTAAAAAAAAAAAATGTCAAAGAAATTATAAATTTTGGTGTACTTTAGTTTTGCACTCAAAATTTGAACATTGTTGTTTGTGTCTGGTTCAAAATTGTATCTAACATGAAAGTCTATATCCACCACTTTATGAAAAGGACGTCATTTTGATTATGCAATAAATAAAGTAAAAATGAAAATTATTTTGTGGCAAACCAACCGGACTAAAACTACTTGACATATGAAATTTGGAAAAAAGGAATTCAACAATTGAGTTTGGAATTATTAATTGATATCTAATGTGAGGTTTTACTTATAAATACTTCAAACTGTGAACTTCAGGAAACATATTGTAACAAGGCTCACACTAAACTCTCAAAATAATAAAAGCCCAAATGTATATCACCATCAAGCCCCAATTATGAAAAAAATTAGGTAAATTAGCACCAACTACCAAGTAGCCAAGTATGAATAGAATGGAGTAAGTATTAGCAAATATTTTGAGTTGGAAACAAATAATGAAACAGTGTTTTTACTCGGGTTTAATTATTAGTAACGAACTTAGCGAAGTACTTAGCTTCACCAAAACTTCACAATATTTGGTTAACGCAACCTTTACTAAAATGAGTGGTAATAAATTAGAATATAAATGTGGAGCAATTAAGACACAATCTTTTAATTTGTGTAGTTTTGTATAGGCGTGAGTATTCGAATTTCGGATCGGATTTTTGCCTGATTCGATCCGATCCGAATTCGAAAATCCGAACATTTTCTTAATAAATCCGACCCGATCCGAACAATCCGAAATTCGGCTATAACAAGCATAAAAATAAATAAATAATTGGAAAATTCAAAAATTCAAGTTTATTATTTTAATATATATATATATAATATTAATAACATATTATATAATATTATTAATATTATATATATTTCGGATTTCGGATTTGTTCGGGTTACAATTAACCCGATCCGATCCGAAAATCCGAAATATGTATAAAATTTGTTCCGATCCGATCTGAAAATCCGAAAAATCCGTAACGATTTTATTTTTTCTGTTTGGATATTCGGATTTTGGGTATTTTGCTCACCCTACTTCAATTGACACCCTACTTTTTACTCACATGTTAAGGAAACTTTATTAAAGGTTTTAATGGTGTTGAGTTCACACATTTTGAGTCTAATTAAGCCTAGAACAGAGAGTTTTTTATACTTTTTGGTGGCGTTTGGTTTGTATGATTATATAGATAAGATTGATTGCAAAATTATCTTTTAAATTCGCCATCTTCCATCCATAACCCCTCCTTTCTAGACCCTCCGCCACTTCTTATGCCGTCCTTTCATTCACATGTGCGGTTATTGGTGTGATTAATAATCGCACCATTGGCGGAATTATTAATCACACCAATAATCACACATTTGAGTAAAAGGAAGGGTTGGAGTTCTCGAGGAGGATCTAGAAAGGAGGAATTATGAATGAAAAATGAGAAATTCGAAGGGTAATTATACTATCAATCTTATCTATTTAATCACGCAAACCAAACGCCACTTGGAGATAAAGAAATGCTTTTTTTTTTCTTTTGAGCTTAATCTATGCCAAATATAAAACATGGCAACTGGAATGGGTTAACTCAATTTGACAAGTGTGTCAATTGAAGTGGGGCGGAGGGAGTATTATTTATGAACTTTGATTTTGAGACTTTGAGTCCATTTCACACTCTGATATTGAATTTATTAAGCTGTAATCATGTTGAGTTAATTATTGCTAATTCGTTAACTATTGTATTGTATCAATATAAATGAACGAAATCCTATCAGATCTTTGGTTGATGTTGTACTTGTGTCATGACTATTTTTGTATAAATTATATCGTTTTCGTGTCGTGTTCGTTTTTGTACTTAATGGGCACATTGTATTTGTATCATCAAACATATCCGTAACAGATCATGGTCATATTTGATCTTATCATATCGTATCAACAAGATAACTGCTCGCATGAATCATAAACTCTAATATATACTACTCATAGTATATATTAATGCTTATCTTTATGGTAACTTATTTTTATATGTCATATAAATACTTCTCATATATTATACCAGTGCTTATTTTTTATGTTTGTTAAATCGTAAAATTATTGTATCATGCATACAGAATCAAATATTGAATTAATTTTGATTTAATCCGATTTGAATCAAATGCAACTAAATTTGTCTCATTTTTTCAGAAATAAATACTCAATCATAGTGACATAAGTATTAGAGATGGTGGCCCGCTCGAGACAAAAGTTAGCATAAAGCCAATACGTAATTATTATATCAATCCACAATGACGCAATGGATACTATTTAAGTTTGGTTGAGTAGAGAAGTTGATATATATTAATTCTCAAATTAACTCGAAAACTTTACAGCAATGGAGCCTCCATGGTTGTTGCCTGGTGGGATGGCTTGTTAGTCCAATGAAGACGATAAGATTATATATTAAAGTTGTGGGTTTAAATATAATAACAAAGTATAGAAATGATGTTACGTTCATATACATTAACCCTAGTCGTCGACGTTATGGGCAATTAAGGTATAGTAGGATCGGCGTACCATTTTGGGGGTGTGAAAGCACCAAAAAGGAAATAGAAGATTTGAGTAAAAAAGTTGATGGGAGAGAAGGGAGCAATGCATATATATAAATATAAAACAAAGAAATAAGAAGAGAATTAGGGACAAAGTTTGATAATGGAGGGGATCTTGTTCCCTTATAATTATAAAACGGATTAACGGATCCAATCATATTCCGTAGGCCCACTACCACCCTCATTTCATGCATTCTATTCTTCTTCCTCACATGCCTACTTTTTCTATTTCAAAATATCATATTCTACTACTTTTTACTATAGGGATACAATTTTCACAACACATTCCATTTAACATTTATCCTAGCCTTGTATATGAATGTTTAACTATACATGTTAACGTTCATCATCCTCATGCTACTCCATTTTTAATTCTACGGCTAAAAAAACGAACTTATGGTGGAGAAGAAAGGGGAGGAGGGAGATATTTTTTATTCATTGTCTTACCCCTCCAGAAAAAAAACGAAATTAACTCTTAATGATGCACATGTATGTTTGTGCACATGAGCAAATTAATGTATATAAGAGGCTCTCGTCGCGCATCGCAATAAAATAAAATAGGATTAATTTCAAAATTGTATTTCATCTCATTCATTATTATAAAATTTGCATCGGATCAAATCAATTATACATAGCTTTGGAATAAAAGAACTGATGATTCCAGTCAAAATCCTTTCATCGATAATATTAATATGATGTTAATATAATAAGGTGGACAAGAATTTGAAATAAAATATTTCTTGTTTAGTTTGGAAAAGGATCTTGTCTATGATTAAAATGTTGGTAGGAGCAAAAAATGGACAAGATTTAGCAGGAATCAAGGTTTTGTTTAAGAAAGGATCTTGTGTCAAGCACTTGGAAAGCAAGGTTTGAACAAGTTGACCCCAAATATTGAAGGGGGTGTGGCTCGATGAATGATGCATGGAATCATAATTAGTTAGTTAATTATAGGGATGTGGGATTAATGATAAACTAATCTAATTAATCGACATAGCTTTGATAGGATTAATTAATTCTTAGTGCTTTGAGAAATTACTACAAAAGTATATGGCAACTGGAATTTGGTCGATTCTCCACCAAGTTGGTTGGTTGTCAGGAATATTATTTTCACAGGCAAAAACTGAACCCATATCTGGTCTCCTAATAATATAAAATTGACTACCCAAGAACAAGACCTTTGTTTTTTCCTTTTTAACTTAATTAACTTCACATATTTTTGTAATTTAAATAATATTCGGGAATATATATCTTGTACAATATATATATAGTAAATTCTAATACACCTACAACAGTGAAACAATTTATGTGTGACAAATAAGAAACAACAGTCAGTAATTCTTTTTTAATTAAAATCAGGCTTGTATAGGCCCTTTCAATTCAACTGTCCAAAAACGGGAATGGTTTTATAAATGGACCGCCAAATTTGTATTGTTTTTCAATATTATAACAATATATATAGTTATTTTTGTAGGTAGGCTTTTCTATCTTGGACCCTAGACAATCTCATCGATCTATGGCATTGACGTATCCAACTCCCAGAAACACATAGTAGCATTAATTTTAATTAAGGTGCGTTCAAATTTCAAGCTTCATGATGTGCAATTCATTTATAATCTTTTTTATTCAATTCTAGTTGTTTCTTTTTAGTAGGGGGGCGCGATGAGGATAGATATACACACACAGTTACTACCACGTCGACTTAATTAAAAAAAAAAAAGTTGGTAATTTAGCACTAGATGAGAGAATGCGAGTGAGTTTGGGGAGGCTTGATTTCCTTGATACTGTTGAAGTTTGGCGTTCCTTGTGTTGAGATTTTTGTCACCCACTGAAGTTGTAGCTACTTTAATAGAATAGATATAGGCGTAGGTTATTTAATAGACTATTGCGTGGTCAATTCGTATAATACATACGTACGGTAGGTGCTACCACTATTTTTTATTTTTAAACACAAATAAAAAATATAGTAACAGGTAAGTCGGAAATCGTATTCAAAACAAATTAATCAGTAGAAAATACTATGAGTTATTATTATTATTATTATTATTATTATTATTATTATTATTATTATTATTATTATTATTATTATTATTATTATTA
>JAYJMF010000008.1:2631832-2643302 GCA_036873715.1 Salvia sclarea
GGATTCGTTATTATAATACGATGGTGAAATATGATATAATATATTAAATCTTATTTTAGATTAGATTTAGAGTAGGGATATATTAGGCAATACAATATTTTGTCACACTGTCTCTTTTTCTATTAGCATAGATTTCTTCAATAGCTTTAAGTAATTATTTTTTTTTATTTTATTTTTTTTGGCATATAGTAGATATATGCGCATATGAAATCGCAGACAAGAAATCTGGAAGTTGGAGTGAAGTCACTTTAGCCCATATATATTCAAATTCTACACCATTGTTTTTTATTAATTTTACCAACTTTGCAGTAACATGCATGATCCATTCACATCAGATTTGGAGTCTCATCATTCACAACACGTTATCAACTCTTTGCTTCTTCAAATTGTGATTGCGTCTAATTAAAATCAAATGTCCTTATTGAACAATTTGATTTATAAGGCTATTCGGAGTGGGGCGCTTGCGGAGCGCGCGTGGGGCGCACGCGCCGCGCTCTGCAAGCGCGGCAGCCGCTGCCAAGCGCGCGCTTGCGCTCCCAAGCGTCCGAGAACGGAGCTCTTCCCCCACCCCACGCGCGACACGTGGCAGAGCGTGATTGGTCCACGGTTTTTTTGACCCTTCATTTTTTCGATTTCTTTTTTTTAAAATCAGATTTTCCCCCTATAAATATCCCCCATTTTTTATACCACTTTTAACACTTCACTTCTTCCTTTTCTCTTGAATTTCTTTCTTTTCTTAATCGAAATCAAAGAGCTCACGCAAAGCTCCAAGATGAATTGATCGAAGAAATATGGGCCCGTTTTGGGGGTTAATGTATTTTTTAATATTATTCTATTCAAAAAATATAGTAGTATTTTAAATTATGAAATAAAATTATAAACTTTTAAATATTATGAATTACATTTAAAAAAATGAAAATAAAACTAGAGAGCTCCAAAGATGGAGCTTGCTGCTGTAGAAAAAAAGTGACAGAAACTTGCAGAGCTCCTAAAAGTGGTAGAGAGCTACATTTGGAGCTTGCTGCTGCGGATAGCCTAAGTTTATTTAATTAAACTTACATATCTTATACAGGCATAGCGTGTGATCCATAAATGAGTCATTACATGTTCAATTTCCTTAACCTTCTTGGTTAAGTTATCTAGATTGTACATGTTTTTTTAGATACAAGATAGTACTCCCTTCTTCTCATGCATGAGAGTTGGCTCGTATTCTATTTCGGGATGTCCCACGAGAGTTGACATGTTTCCTTTGTTGGACACTTTATTAATCGTACAACTTTAAATAATACTTCATATATTTCTCTCATCACTTTATACTACTTTACTACTCTCATGTGCCCAAAAAAAAAAGAGTCAACTCTTATGGCACGGAGCCCTCGCATGTGCTACCCTTATATAGGGGTGGTAAACGGTTTTCCGGTACCCGGGAAAACCTCGGTATCGGAATTAAACGGTAAGTGGGATGGTACCGGTATACCTTTGGCCGATTTTTCCGGTATCCGGGAAAACCGGTACCGGACCGGGTACCATTTTTTTTAAGTTTTATAATTTAATAAATATATTACTATATAAAATAAATTCACTATTACATTATACACTTATTAGTTATTACTTAAAATAAAAAACAACTAATCTAAAATTATTCAAACAAATTTTGTTGAATTTATTTTTTAGGAATTGAAAAAATATGAAAAAGTGATAAACAATATACGTCGAAATTCGAAAACTCAAATTGGTGTTTGAAATTGAATATACATTATTACATTTAATTTATTAGATATCTGAAAATTGAAATTGATTTAGATTGATTTTCTTTTTAATTACAAAATGAAAAATCGGGACCTAACTGGTTCTATCGGTTAATCGGTACCAGCCAATTCCAGTAGAACCGAATAGGATAAAACGGGACGGTAGCCATTTTGGGGGGTTTTTTCGGTACCGATTTCCCGATATATCGATACTGGTTAACCGGTACCGTACCGTTTACCTACCCCTACCCTCATATATAGTCTAGCGCAACTCACTGTAATGTTTATTTGTATAATTATTATAGAATGAACCAGGGCCGAATTAAGTAAATTGGGGAGGTCTAAAGTGAATAAAATAATAGATATAAAATAATATTGTAGAAAATTCATTTCAACTTTCTTACTTTCTACTATTAAATCTTTAAACTTCGTGTAGAAATTTATCTATTATCTAGGGTCATATATCTTTAAATGAGAACATTCTCCTCTCCAATTTATGCATGAGAAATACCTTGCTGTCTAAATTTCAATATTTGTTCTAGCTATAGGATGTTATGTTATGTTCTTTCTAATCTAGTAGGATTTTGGATAACATAAGTTTCTTATTTATGTAGTCTATTGTTATATTGTAATTGTGCTTAAATTGAAAATATTGTACAAAATGCCTTTTGCCAACACCATGTATAAAGGTCCGATGTGGAGGCAAAGAAATTCAAAAACTAGAGGTGATCTAAATGCCTTTTGACAATCACCATGCTGTTGCAAGAAAGAAGCAAATATTGGATATTCAAGTAACTAACAAAGAAAAACTGATATTGTCCCCCAATTAACATGGAGACAGATAAGGTTTGTGAATAAATAAACGTTTTAGTTTAGATAGATAGATGTACAAATATATTGATTGATAAAACAAATGTGAACTTATTTGATGGTATGATGATTGGAATACACAATCATATATTTTACAAACTGATACAAAGTAAAGCCCTCTCACTTAATCAGAATACATCTAATGGGCGACCCCTCAGCACCAAGCAATCTCAAAGGCAAGCAGTGGACAGTGTATAATCCAGCTTCAACATCATCAAGTTTCAGCCCTTCAACTAGGATGATTTCCTGATAATATCAATTGATTTCGACACTAACAAAATCAGCTAATGATATCTAAATGTTCTCTACAAAAATATAAGCTCGAAGAGAGCTGGGAGTGGTATTTAAAAGGCTCAACTTACCTTGCTCGCAAGAAAAACCAGATGGGCCCAAGTTAAATAATCAGTAGCAGCAACGGACAAGTAATCGGCTCCTGCAAGCAACAACTGCGGAAATAGCATCCAAGGATGTGACTTCTTCTACAAGTAGACTTACCCACAAGTTTGATATCAGTGTTATCTACAAGCCATCCTCTGTGAATCCCACGTAGCTCGTATCAAATTCATTTTTGTACAAACAATCACCGCAAAATTGTAAACTAAACCAAACCAACGTAATACAAGCCGTGACGCTCAACACAAAGAGGCAATGTCCTTAGCAAGAACAGCCCTCAACTAAGATGAGTTGGTTAAGATAAACTTACCTATCCGTATTTAGTGTTCTGAAAAGTACTCTTGTCACACCCTTAGGAATGTTTAAGGACTTCATAACCTCACCTGAAACAGAGAAGACCGAAGTTAGGAAAGCCGATGTTAAAGTGTCACAGTGCTAGTATAGTTCCAAGCAAGGCATACCAGTAATATTCTTGTCTCTGGGAACATCTACAAGCAACGCTAGACCTGTCGAAACGCAAAATTCATGTCATTACGATCCATTTAAGTAGATGATTAGGCTACTAAATCTAATATATAGCATTATAAAACTTTACCGTTGAGGACTTTGAGGTCGAGAGAATCGATATCAAAGCCTTGATCGAAGTAGTTGTCGTAGAAATGCCCCGGCGAGTCGACGTGAGTTCCGGCGTGAACGGGCAGCCTCAGCTCGGAGAAGTTGTATTCGGAGCCATTCTTCATGCTCCGAAGCAGCCTCAGAAACTGGCCAATGCCGTCGGGAGTGAATCTGTGAGTGATATCAAGTATTTCTCCACCTCCGTACACTTCCCTCCTTATAGGCGATGATGAAACACCACAGCCACAAAGGATACAGATTGCTAGCGCCATCACTCCAATCCTCATTTCTCTCACTTTTTCGGCACAAGTTTTCTAACCTTCTTCGATATTTATCATCAACCAACAGCTGGTGGTGGTGAGAAAGTTGATTGGTTTTTGTTTTTACAGTGTAGCTTTTTACTGAAGTGAGTAATCAATTTGTTTGGGGGAAAGCTGTGGCTGGATTATTGTTGTCGGTCAAAGCGCTTAACTTTGTAAGTAACTTAAACGTGTTTTTGTCCAAATATAATAATTTATCCTCCATATAATACCTCCGATCCTGATGCAATATAATAATATGATATGATTATAATTGCATCAATGAGTGTACACTGGAAAAGAAAATACCAGTCCGGATAAAGTTGATGATGCGCGCCATAAAACAATTCATCTCATTCATCCTATTTTTTTTACCCAAAATGGAAAATAAAAATTAAACAATGTTGATGAGGCCCTGCAATCTATTAATTCTATATTCCAATGTACTCCCTCCGTCCTACCCGCGAATATTGAAACGTATTCTATTTTGGGCCGTCACAAGATACTTGAGGTCTTTCCCAAAATTAAAATAATAAGGGATCATCACTAATTGATCCCTTATAATTTTGTTAATTCTTGTAGCAAAATGGTGATTCTCTCGTCTATGCGTGGTGTGTTTGCAATTGCCATTTGGGATTTGTTGGCATAAGTAATTTTATAGATTTTTAGTTGGATTTCATTAATAGAACAACAAAATGAATAGTATTCGAAGGAACGCTTAATAGCATTCTTAGCAACTTTTTTTTTCTGAGAAAGATAAAATATTATTACTCGAGCAAGATCCTCCATAGCCAATTCCCGAAGCCAAAGAGGGAAATCAGCCAACCAACAACGTGAAAGCGTAGAACTAGCTACTCGAAGAGCAAGCGAATGGGCCATAGAATTAGCCGACCTATACATATGAAAACGCCCAATAAAAAATTATCCCTAGCCACCCGAAGGATATCACAAATATCATCTGGTAGAAGTTCATCCTCCTCCTTCGGGTTCGCCACACGCACGGAAAGGAACGAATCGGTGAAGATTTCTATCGCAACCAAATCATTCTCAACACAGAGCACCACGCCCTGGACAATAGCCATCACCTCAGCCATCATAGGAGTAGAAGACGGGGTCACTGGCTTAGCGAGAGCAGCCACCAGCATCCCCTCATGGTCACGCACAACAACTCCCACGCCGAACTCACCACCTCGAGGATCCCATCTCGCATCGACATCCACTCGCAGTCGACCCCGTTGCGGCCTCGTCCACTTCTTATCCCCTAACTCAACACCCAAACTCTCGGCCCAAGCAACGGTCGGCCGCGCCGACTCATAAGCTTCCCAAAGAGCAATACACGAAGACTCCGTGACTAAGTCAGCCGCATCGCACGTCGGGTGCTTTAATTTACACACCAGCACCCATGTCTGCCACAGCATAAAAGCCCACTGCTCATAGTCAACCACACTACACTCTCCTCGGATCGCAGCTGCCACATCAAGAAGAGGCAGCCCCATCGCCTTTTTCAACACCTCCCAAGAGCTGAGACCCCTTCCAACCCTGCGCAATCCGTGGGCAAAACAGCAAGGCATGTTCCGAAGAGTCCCAACGATCTTTGCAGAGCTCACAAATTCCAGACCTTGGAACATGGTGAAAACGTAAATTCGCAACATATTGCTACTTCCAGTGACTTGGCTACAATCGTTGTTATGCTAATTTTATGCTGTTGTAATTCCAGGTATCCCACAAAAAATAGAAAAAAAAAATATATATAATTAAATTTAATTAAGTATTCCGAAATTTATAAAAATATTCTATGAAAATATTTTAATTTAAATTTTTTTTAAACACTAATATAAATGCAACCCAAACTCAAAACAATTACTACCGCGTTTAAAATACTAAAGTAACTAAACAAAAGAAGCAACGTTTTCAAGATTGATGGGACGGAAGGAGCATATCAAAAACACCACATTCATCCAAAATCCTAAGTAGAATTATTAGGAATTTTTATTTTGATTTTTCTGAATCTCCATTTTATAACTTCTCAAATCAAAATTATTTTTGACATTTATTGCGTGGAGCTTGATTGATGCAAAATTCTCATTCATGTTACTCTATAACATGTATGTAATTTATTGCAATTTACATAAATAAATAAAAAAAGAAAAAAGAAAAACTAAGGTTATTAATATGAGGATTCATCACAGGATTAATATATTCATCACATAGCTTATTCTTATTTTATATATATAAATTAATACATAAATTTTAAAGGCCGCTTGGCTTATTCTTGAATGTAAATAATGTGTCACAAGACACTTGTCACACAAACACCTACGCAGTGGTGCTAAATGATCCGAATGTCATCTCGCAACTCATTACTTAGCATATCATTCCTCTATTTGAAAGTATGGCTACTATTTTCCTATTTTTAAAATGTATGGCTTCTATTCCTATCCCATATTTCAAATTATCTAAATGTGAAGTTGCCTCTTTTAAGATTCATCACATATTGAATGTTGGTTTAGATAGATAGATATATAGATGTATAAATACATAAGGTAATTCACCACATATATTGATTGATAAAACAAATGTGAGCTTATTTGACCGTATGATCATTGGAACATACAATCATATAATTTTACAAACTTATACAAAGTAAAGCCCTCTCACTTAATCAGAATACATCTAATGGGCGATCCCTCAGCACCAAGCAATCTCAAAGGCAGGCAGTGCACGGTGTATAATCCATCTTCAACATCATCAAGTTTCAGACCTTCAACTAGGATGATTTCCTGAAAGTTTTCACCACAGTCAATTTATTTCGACAAGATCTTAAGATAGGATCAACACTGGCTAAAATTTCATGTAAGAACTTGCTAATAAAATCAGCTGAAGATATCTATAAGCTGGCAGAGAGCTGGGAGTGGTATTTAAAAGGCTCAACTTACCTTGCTTCGAAGAAAAACCTGATGGGCAGAAGTTAAATAATCAGTAGCAGCGACGGACAAGTAATCAGTTCCTGCAACATCGATACAACATGTTGGTTCATCAAGTTCATAAACGAGTGCGGAAACGTTCAAATAGCACGGAAAATGGAGTTCTCACATAAGTCTTACCCACAAGTTTGATATCAGTGTTATCTACAAGCCACTGTGCTCCATCTTTTGTGAATCCCACGTAGCTCGAATCAAATTTATTTTTGTACATGAGGCCCCTGAAAAAGAATCACCGCAGTTGGAACTTCCCCGGTCATGTGTAAATTACTTTGAGTTTGATAGTCAGAAAGTGATTCCAGGCACAGTAGATACGCACATGATTCGTTTTTTAGTGTTAATTTCATTTTGCCAGTGTCGAAATTATAATCATACAATGAATTTGAAATCTCCTATGTGGAATTTAAAGTACCACTGAATAAAAGTTTGCTTTCGATTGCACAATATGTTAGCTTTTCCAACATTTAATTCACCTTTCCAAGCAGAATTCATAGAGCATATCTAGACTCACGTTAACGAAGCAAATACTATAGCAAAAATGTACTTGGTAAACTAAAGCAAAATCACCAAAATCAAATGGTACCCGGAAAACTAGATCAAACCAAACCAACAAAATTTGTAATATAAAAGTATTTTGTGCGTCTTACTTATGATGAGAAATTCTGAACCTAGAGCCAAATACAAGCTTTGAGACACTCGACACATCCTCAACTAAGAAGAGTTGGTTAGGATAAAATTACCTATCCGTATTTAGTGTTCTGAAAAGTACTCTTTTCACACCCTTGGGAATGTTTAAGGACTTCATGACTTTACCTGAAACAGAGAAGCCCGAAGAGAGGAAAGTCGATGTTAAAGAATCCAGCACCTACGTTCAAATGTCAACAGTGCTAGTATAGTTCCAATGCATACCGGTAATATTCGTGTCTCTGGGAACATCTACAAGCAACGCTGGACCTGTCGAAACGCAAAATTCATGTCATTACGATCCATTTAAGTAGATGATTAGGCAATTAAACCATTTAAGAACAGAGTCATAGTTATAGTTATGACTACTAAATTCAGAAATCATTCAACATAGCATTCTCAAATTGATCAATCTGTATCCAAATCGAGCTAGAAATGAACAAACACAAACACACAGATAGTTTACCGTTGAGCACTCTGAGGTCGAGCGAATCGACATCAAACCCTTGCTCAAAGTAGTTCTCGAAGAAATGCCCCGGCGCGTCGACGTGAGTTCCGGCGTGAGCCGGCAGCCTCAACTCGGAGAAGTTGTAGTCGGAGCCATTCTTCATGCTCCGAAGCAGCCTCAGATACTGCCCTAGTCCGTTGGGGTAAATTCCGACGGGCGTCTTAGGAGTGAACCTGTGAGTGATATCAAGTATTTCTCCACCTTCGTATATTTCCCTCCTTATAGGCTTATCGTTGGAATTCGATGATGAAACACCACAGCAAAGGATACAAATTGCTAGCGCAATCGGTAGAATCTTCATTTTTTCTCAATTTTCGACTCAGTTTTTCTCAACTTCTTCTCTATTTATCAACCAACAGCCGGTGCGTGGTAGTTAGCAAGTTGACTAGTTCCTAGTTTTATTTAATACTAGTAACTATGTGGATGTGGAGTTTGACTAATTGACTAATCAATTTCTTTGGCGGTGACGAATTCTCGTATGGCTGCTGCTATGGCTGAATTATTGGCAGTCAAAGCTCTTACACTGTTCAAACTTAATTCATCTTCCAGTCCTCATGCAATATGATAAGATTAGGATAAGATAAAGATTATATAATTGTAATTGCATAGCAATCAGAGGAAACTGGAAAAGCGGATGAATACGCGGCATAAAACAATTCATCTTATTTTTTACCCAAAATGGAAAATTAAACGATGTTGATGTTTGACCTTGTGAATAAGGTGTTTCCCGAAATGGCTAAGAAGTGGAGGTTTTTTTTTTTCTCAAGTGAAACAACAGTTCCATTAAGAAGAGAAATTTACGTTCATGGATACAATTTCCATAAGAGCCATGAATACAATTTGTATAAGAGTTATAGAAGGAGGATTGTCAATATCAAAACAATTTTTAATGGATGAGATCCTCTATTACACAATCTTTCGTGTGTTACGGTATTCCGCTATTATTAATTTTATTATTTTTAATAATATTTATTGTAGAATAAATTTATTATTATCTAATGTATCATGATTAACATTTATAATAAAAATTTAAATTTTTTAAAAATTATATGTCAATGTTTTGAGCCTTCACTCCTAAAATGGCTAAGAAGTGGAGTTATAATATTGGGCAAATAGCCTGTAAATTGTTGAATTTTGCCCAAATTCTCGTTTTGCATACCAGCTTTAAAATCGGCGTGTAAATTCGAAATTCGAACATGTATATTAGTTATCTCCCAACATTGAACACGTAGAAATTTCGAAATTCAACGTTGGTTGCAAAATCAGAATAAATTGAAAGTTGGGGAATTTACACGCAAACTTTTTAAAGCTGGTATGCAAAATGAGAATTTGGGTAAAGTTCAGCATTTTACAGGCAATTTTTCCCTTAAATAAATGTGACGTGGTATTAATTATCTGCCGGCGGCGAACACGTAGGAATTTCGGTTGGACACGTCAGCATTGATTTCGCCGAAGTCAACGTTGGTTGCAAAATCAGAAAAAATTGAAAGTTTGGCAATTTACACGCCGATTTTAAACTGATATGCAAAACGAGAATTTGGGCAAAGTTCAGCACTTTACAGGCTATTTGCCATTTTGATTATTATTATTATATTGATTGATAGAAAACTAAACAGCATAATACTCGAGATACATTCTCGAATAATTTTGATAAAGCTAATAAAATGTACTACCTCTTTTTTACTTCTAAATACAAATGACCTGATCATCCAAATTGAGTAAAAGTATACTGTATGTATTTGATGGGAAACTAAGCAAAAGTATTTACAGAAAAAAGAAAGAAAGAAAAGAGAGAGTGAGGCTGCAAAAGGCAACCAGCCAGTGAAAAGAAGAATGGGAAAGTGCAATCTTTACTTGTATTTTTCTGAAAGGTAGTCATCTTTTCTATAGCATTGATTGATGCATGATAAATTTTTAAATATCATTATTTTTTGTTTTTTTCTTAATTTTTTTTAAAAAAAATCTGTTCCCTCCCTCAATTTTTGAATTTAAATGTGATGATTGAAAAGTAAAAAAGGATTACAAAAGATAGGTACCTTTATGATCGATTCTTTTCTCATGATCTCCTTTTTAATTGTATGCCATGATTACCATTTGGAAACCTTTTTTTCTCGCACCAAAAGGAGCTATTTCCTTGTCTTTTCTGCTCAAAATTTTCTTCTTCCAAAGTTTCGTTTTCTTTTCCTTTGTTATTTGGGATATTTTTTATTCCTTTGTATAAACAGCTGCACATGTAATTTTATGAGGAATTCAATCTTGATTTTGTAGTATGTGTTATTTCAGAATATCTGTAGTCATTAGTCGAACACGTGCATTGAACTGATCATTATTTATTTTAGAATTATAAACAATTATAAGAATAATAAGACAAATTATCCATGATAAATTCAACTTAAATGATTATATGTTGATCTTTCACCTTAAGTTTGAAACGGTATACTTCAAAATTAATTAATACAGTATGTTTTTCTTACTGAAATATAATACGAGTAATTTTTTTATCTAAATCATCTCTTATATTAATTATATCGTTATAGTAAATCGATGGTCACATGAAAGTAAAATTTACTAAAATTACAATTACAAAGTTTTCATCCAATAGCATTAATTCGTGGACTGGGTATAGTAAATGACTAATTGATTTTGTCCCCTAAAGTTGACATCATCACGAAGCCCTTTTTTTTCATTTCTGTTACTTTGCCTTATTGCATAACTTTATTTAGAGGAGAGTAGTAATAAGTTTATGATTTTTACTGAAAATAATTTCTTAACTTTATAATATCATCTATCGGATTCAATGAACAGAAACAATTGGGTGACATCACCGATGACTTGTCACTCAACTGCACACCCACATCTCACTAATTACTGTATATTTATATTTATACACATTCCCTTTTTTATTTTAAAGTGGTGATTGATATACAAGTACAGTATGTCTATATTGTACAAATAAGATACCTTGTTGAATACCAAAATGTGAAAAGACTAAACGATACGTATTAATGTAGCCTATACATGCAAAGTTAGGTGACAAGATAATAGACAAGTCTAAGTTCATACTTCTAGCTAAATAAATTAGGGATATTAGCCCCTAAATACATGAACTTTATCCGAATTCTGGAATTGCACGTGAGCTTTAATTTCTGCCTGAAAATACACGAACTTTCAATTTTTCTTAATTTTCCCACGTGACTAATTTCCTGCGAAATCGATACTTACGTGGACACCGGAAATGCTAAGGTGGACAAATCGCGAAGCCCTAAACCCAATAGGCTGTTCAAACGAGATAAATAAGAAGAAGAAGAAGAAGAAGAAGAAGAAGAAAGGAAGAGGTATATTTGAACCCTAATTAATTAAATAAATGAAAAT
>JAYJMF010000008.1:2652599-2666632 GCA_036873715.1 Salvia sclarea
AGAAGAAAATCTCCAACTGACAACTCTAAGCAAACAGTTGCTAGAGTGGACAGAGAGTAAGAGAAGTGTTCTAGATAGAAATTAAAACACAGGACTTCTCTTCTTCGATGCAGTGAGTTGAGAATGATTTTTGCAGAGATTTGGCAAGCTCACAGGATCGGTAGTTTGAAGGGCAGAGATGGTGAAGTATATATAGAGGCACGTTCTGAGAAGATATCCGTTGGAGAGAGACGTCTTCAACAAAAGAGCCGTTGCAGAGAAAGAGACGTTCTGTCGTCTTTGATAGCAGATCTTCAACCATACTCTAGGAAATATAGCCCATCATTCCTGATCTGGTCCTTTTAGGTTTGGAACCCTAAACAAGGACGCAGAGATGTCCAGAAAGGACACTGTTGACCATAAAGTAGATGTCCCATCCTACTAGGTCAATCTCGGAGAATCTGTTGCATTTAGTGCGGTCTTCGGGCTGAGTATCCTTACAACAGCTTCAACATTCTTCAATCTTGAGCAATTCTTCATTCTTCTGCTCGTCTTCTGATAACAGCATTACAGCCTTCAGCAAGGCTGCTTTATCATGCTTGATGAACTTCTTCAGCATCAATTAGACCAAGACTCGGCTTCTGTCTGATCAGATTTCAAAGCAGTCTATGGCTGAAGTGGCTTTAGTTCATCTGCAGTTTTCTGTCTTGCTATTCAGTCAGTCTTCTTGTTCTTCAGACTTCAGCACTTCAGTCATCAGTCTTCAGTCTTCAGCACTTCAGTCTTCAGTCTATTCTAAAGACCAAAACATGTAGGTCTTGTCTAAGGACAGCCAAGGCATAAGGAAGGGTTTTGGGATCATTAAAACAAGATAAAACATTTTGCCGATTTTCCCAACAATTTCCCCCTTTTTTATGATGCCAAAACCTACTGAGCAAAAAAAAAAAACTAAAACTGGGAGAGACAGAACAATCTTCTCCCTAAGCAACACCAGCACAACAGAAACTGAAATAAGCAGTAAATCAACACAGAGCTTGGACAACCGAAAATTGTCATCAGGTTGGATTGTACTCAGATTGTAAAGAAACTGACTTTCATTAAAGATACTAATAAGACATCAGCGTAACATATGAATTACAAGAAAGACATCTAAATTACATTTTGGAGTTCTCCATTAGATATACAAAACATATTTACTGCTAGAAGAGCTTTGTACTAGATGTACAAAAGATATATCTATTTCTAGATATTTGACGACAGGAAGCTTGTTATTGTCACTTCGCCCTTGAGAGCATATTCACCCTTGGTATGCTTTCTGTACCCTGAACTATTTTCCCCCTTTTTGGCATCAGCAAAAGAAACTTTTCTCAAGATGAGCAAGGATGTCTTTGGGGTGCATAGGGGGAGTATGATGAAGACAGGGTAGCGAATAAGGGTTCATTCAGGGCCATTGGGGGAGCTTGTGAAACAGAGTTGGGGGGAGGGATGTATGGTTTTGAGGTTTAGTGGAGGCTGTGTGTAAGATAGGAAAAAGAAGGCTTTGAGAGATATTACAAGGATAGTCTCGGTATTCGTTATGACCTATGAAAGTGATGACTGAACTGCAGCCGCATAACCAGAAGCAGCTGAGAAAGCTGCCGATTGAACCTTTAAAGAAGTTCCCTTCTTAGATTTCCACACAGAGCACTCCACTGATCCCTCCTTCCATGGGATCACCTCCAGACTCTTCACAAACTTCAGGACTTTGACGTCAATGCTTCCTGCGCTTGCTCTTCCTCACCATCTTGAATATGATGGCGGCTATTGTTGATGTTTTTGCTGCAGAGAAGGTTTAACAGAGAAACCTATGGAGAAGGAGTTAGAAAGATATGGAATTGATAGTTTTTAACTCCAGGTTTCCGGCTTTTATAGACGAAAAATATATGATATCTTTGATGATCTAGAGATTTGAAAAAGATCGGATGTTTAGAATTGAAAACCGTCAAATCTCAGTCTAAAAGGTGTGATATAAGAAATTAATTTTTAAGAGGTTTTGACAAACGATTTTCGAGGAGAAAGATCTGGTGGAGATCGGGTGAAAATCGATTGTTGAAAACACATCTTACGCGCCTATATTTTGAATTTTATTCACGTTGACAAAGATACCGTCTCATCACATTAAGTGTGATGAGTGCATTAGGAGAGATGATGCAGAGATTTTGGTTCAAAACGACGGGCTGATCGACGTGGCTCAATCTGAGACGTCCGAGTTTTAAAACCTAAGATTTGAGGGCTTCAAAAATCATTAGGATGATAAAAAGGCAATTTTTAGAAATGATTTCAAAAAGATTTAGACATAAGACAAATATACCCAATGAAATAAATATTTATCGATTTGAAATAAATGCGATAAACAACGAGAAATAAATTTTGCAGCCCTTAAGAAAATCTTACTAGTCAGTTAATATTGTAATTAACTGATACCACGATAGAATGTTGATGAAGATAAATGTTGAGCGTCATTTCAGCTTTACTTAAATCCTCGATCATTCAGCCAGCATCACCCTTGACTGGACTTCAGTCTTTAACATTGAGCAGCCCCAGCTTTCCACATAGCAAGACGAATCTATCTTCTGGTAGGGCTTTCGTGAGAATATCAGCACGCTGAATGCTAGTATGAATTTTCTCAACAATCGCGTCCTTCTTTTCGACATGATCTCTGATGAAGTGATGTCTGACATAGACATGTTTGCATCTTGTATGCAGCACTGGATTCTGAGAGATTGCAATAGCACTCGAGCTATCACAGTAGATTGGGACTACATGCACTTCCACTTCATAATCTTTTAGCTGTTGAACGAGCCATAGAATTTGAGAGCAACAGCTTCCAACAGCCATATATTCAGCTTCCGTTGTAGAGGTGGCTACTGAGGTTTGTTTCTTTGAAAACCAGGAAATCAACTTATTTCCAAGAAACAGGCACGTTCCAGAAGTGGACTTTTGATCTAGTCTGCAGCCTCCAAAATCTAAATCAGAATATCCTGAGAGTGAGAGACTGCCATCAGCAGGGTACCATAACCCCATGTTGGGTGTCCCTCTAAGATATCTGAGTATCCTCTTTGTGGCTTCCATATGTTCTTCTTTTGGATCTGACTGATATCTAGCACATACTTCTACTGCATAAGATATGTCTGGTCTGCTTGCAGTAAGATAGAGAAGGGAGCCAATTATCTCTCTATACTTTGTCTGATTCACAGCTTTTCCTTCGCTTCATTGATCTACTTTCCAGTTGGTGTTCATTGGGATCTTCACACTTTTGCAATTTTGAACACCAAACTTCTTTATCAGCTCTTTTGTGTACTTCATCTGGCTGATAAAAATCCCTTCAGCCGATTGTTTAACCTGTAGTCCTAAGAAGAAGTTCATTTTTCCCATCATGGACATTTGAAACTTGTTGGTCATGATCTCTGCAAATCTTCTACCCAATTTCTCTGATCTTGATTCAAATATTATGTCATCTACATAAATTTGAACCATCAGTATCTCATTGTCTTCCTTTAGAGTAAAAAGGGTTCGATCCACAGATCCTTTCTTAAAACCCTTTTTAATGAGATATATAGAAAGTGTATCATACCAGGCCATGGGTGCTTGCTTCAGCCCGTAGAGAGCCTTCTTGAGCCTGTAAGCTTTATCAGAATCAGCTACTTCAAAACCGGGTGGCTGATCCACGTAGACTTCGTCAGATAAAATGCCATTCAGAAATGCACATTTTACATCCATTTGTTGAACTTTGAATCCTTGAGAGATGACATAAGCAAGGAACAGTCTGACTGCTTCCAATCTGGCTACTGGTGCAAAAGTCTCATCATAATCAATTCCTTCTTCTTGACCATATCCTTTGGCAACCAGCCTTGCTTTGTTTCTGACTACCATTCCTTTTTCATCTTTCTTGTTCTTGAATACCCACTTCAGACCAATTACTTTCTGATCTAATGGTCTGTCCACGATTTCCCAAACTTCATTTCTTGCGAACTCATTCAGTTCTTCTTGCATGGCCGAAATCCATTGTACACTTTGAAGAGCTTTAGCCACGTCTTTTGGTTCGTCTTGAGACATCAAATAGCTGAAGAAACTGTTTTTCACTAATTGATAGGGCATTCAATTCATCAGCAAGATTGTATACAGATCTTTTAGTTCTTACGGCTTCAGATGGATCACCAATGATATTTTCTTGTGGATGATTTTGTGTCCATCGCCTGTATCTTCTTATCTCTTCTACAGAATGAGGGTCTTTAGTTTCAGTATCAACCACAGCAGCTTCTGACGATCTGTTGTCAGACTCAGGTAGAACTCTTCCAGTTCCCCCTTGCTGTGAGGTTCCCCCTTGCTGTGTGGTTCCGTCTTGCTGTGTGTGAGGGATTGGATGAACAAGAGTTTCAATTTGTTCTTCTGACTCCTCTGGTCCCCACACAAGCACTTCTCCTTGATTTTGAGTAGATGATCTTGGTAGATTAAGTGGATGAATCTTTGAAGAAGATGGTTCCCGCTTACTGCATCTATCAGGAGACTCATCAAATACCACATAAGGTGTTACTTCCACAATTAAAGATGTACAGTTAAATACTCGATAGGCTTTGGTTGACTCCTCAGAGAAAGAATATCCTAGGAAGTATCCTTGGTCAGCCTTGCTATCAAAAGTTTTTAACTGTTTCTTATAATTATTGTGAATGTAACACAAACAACCAAAAGAATGGAAATAGGAGATAGAAGGCATCCTGTTATTCCATATTTCATATGGAGTTTTTCCATGTCGTTGTGAGAGGAAGGATCTATTTTGTGTATAGCATGCTGTGTTCACAGCTTCAGCCCAGAACTTGAGGGGTAGCTTTGTGTCAGCCAGCAGGGTTCTTGCAGCTTCTTTCAAGGTTCGATTTCTTCTTTCAGCAACACCATTTTGCTGAGGAGTGCGAGCTGCTGACGTTTGATGGCTGATTCCTTTCTCTTCACAGTACTTCCTGATTACTGAATTTAGGAATTCAGTTCCTCGATTCGATCGTATGCTGACTACATCAGTTTGCTTTTTTGTGCTGAGTCTCTTCAGCATCTTCGGAAGCTTCTCAAGGGTTTCGCTTTTCTTATACAAAAACACAACCCAAATATATCGTGAGTAATCATCAACAATAACAAGAGTGTATTTCCTACCGTTTATACTTCGAGGCGAAACTGGACCAAAGAGATCCATGTGGAGCAGATGTAGAACTCGTTCTGTTGAGTAGGCTGTTTTGCTTTTCAATGATGCACTGGTCTGCTTTCCCTTCTGACATGCTGCGCATTCAGGTAATCCTTTAACCATTTTGTGCTTAGCTAACTTGTTGATAGTCTTGAAGTTCAGATGGTTCACCTTCTTGTGCCACAGCCAGTTGATGTCAGCATGGGCTTTGGAGACAAGACAGGTTTCTGGAGGACAATCTTCCCACGCTACTACGTAGAGATTTCCTTGTCTCACACCGCTGAGAACCACCTGTTTTTCTTTGTTCTTTACTGCAAAAGTGTCCTTCTTGATTTTGACAGTAAAACCGTTATTGCAGAATTGACTTACAGAGAGTAAGTTATGTTTAAGACCAAGAACAAAGCTGACTCTATTGATACAAACGTTACCAATATTTAAGGATCCATATCCTTTGGTATAGCCAACAGAGTTATCACCAAAGGCAACCTTTGATCCTTCTTCTTCCACGTACTCACTAAGGTAATCTTTGCAGCTTGTCATGTGCTTGGAGCATCCACTATCCAAATACCACAGCTTCTTTGGAGTTTGGTTACTCTTCTTCTTCTTGTGATCTCCTTTCAGCACAACCTGTAAGAAATCAACCTTTAGGTACCCATATAAGGTTGGGTCCTTTATATTAGTCGTGATCTTGGGAACCCAGATCTGCCTTATGACTTTCACGTTAGGTGCGACAGTGACTTGTCACCGATGGTCAGTTATCGGTGCCGACGTATCGTGTCGGATTCCTCCTTAGCTTGCGGGTGCTAAGTAACCTAAACATTTAGCTTATGGGTGCTAAGCAATCTTATAGTCTTAGATTACGGGTGCTAAGAAACCTTACAGACTTAGCTTGCGGGTGCTAAGTAACCTTACAAGATTTCTAACAATTAGAAACTCGCACAACTTTTCACTCTAACTCTAATACAATATTTGAGCTAAATTGAAAAGATCTCCAACTGTAAATTCTAAACAAACAGTTTTTAGAATAGACAGAGGATAAGAGAAGTATTTTAGGTAAGCAATAAAAAACAAGACTTCTCTTCTTCGACGTTGTGAGTTGTGAATTGATTTTTGCAGAGGTTCGGCTAGCTCACAAGATCGGTGGTTTGAAGGGCAAACATGGTGAAGTATATATAGGCATCATCTGGGAAGAAATCCGTTGGAAGGAGATGTCTTCAAAAAGAGCCGTTGCGGAGAAAAAGACCTTCTGTCATCTTTGAAAGAAGATCTTCAACCATACTCAGTGAAAAATAGCCTATCATTCCTAATCTGGTCCTTTTAGATTTGGAACCCTAAACAATGACACAGAGATGTCCTAAAAAGGACACTGTTGACCGTAAAGTAGATGCCCCATCATACTTGGTCAATCTCAGAGAATCTGTTGCATTTAATGCGGCCTTCGGGCTGAGTATCCTTAGAACAGCTTCAACATTCTTCAATCTTCAGTAGTTCTTCATTCTTCAGCTCGTCTCCGGATAACAGCATTACAGCCTTCAACAAGGCTGCTTTATTATGCTTGACGAACTTCTTCAGCATCGAATAGACTAACGCTTGGTTCCAGTCTGATCAGTCTTTCAAAACAGTCTAAGGCTGAAATAGCATTAGTTCATCTTCAGTATTCTGTCTTGCTATTCAGTCTTTAATCAATAGCACTTCAGCGCTTCAGTCTTCAGTCTTCAGCACTTCAGTCTTCAGTCTTCAGTCTATTCTAAAGACCAAAATATGTAGGTCTTGTCTAAGGACAACTAAGGCATAAGGAAAGGGTTTTGGGATCATTAAAACAAGATAAAACATTTCACCGATTTTCCCAACAAATAGATAAAAGACTGATTGTATATTCAACCACATTTTTTTTATACTTATTATAGGAAATTTCCTATCAAATTTTTCCCTCCAATATTTTACCATCTTAAATAAGATGACAATTATTTAGTAATCGTAATTGTAATTATTAAAACTATGACTACTGAAATTCTAGAATATTTAATTTTTTCATGAATCATTTAAGAAATGTAATTGTAATTATTAAAACTATAACTATTGAAATTCTATAATATTAAATTTTTTCATAAATAATTTAAGATGATAAAATATTGAAGTGATTTTTTTTATAGGGGATTCCCTTTTAGTATATTATATAGATAGATACTATACCTATAACTATCTTCTAATCACAGTCATTATCAATAGGACTTTTGAAAATAGTGTTAGTAGTACTCAGTACTCACATAAGTCCTCTAACTAATATGAGTATTAGTCAATTATAGCCCCACCTTTGTACCCGTAATTACGTTATAGCCCAACCTTTTAATAATATGCAAATATAGCATGATCTTTGCTCCGTTAAATCATTTATAGCCCGGTTAACTAACGACCGTTATCTCGTGTTGACGTGGACAAACGGATGTGACGTGTCTGTTAAAAATGCCAACTAGATAATAAAATAATAAGGTTTATTAGTCACTTATGGCCCAACCTTTTCATGTACTGTAACTTTATAGCCCGACCTTTCAAAAATATCAAATATAGCCCGAAAATTATTCCTTCATTACATCTATAGCCCGATTAATAACAATAAATAAAAGTTGGAAATTAACACAAAAAATGCGACTTCTAAACTCTCATATTACATACTCATTCTCCGAATAATTTTTCTCATTTTCTAAACAAAGGAGTTAATTTCTTCGTATTTCCTTTGTTAAGAAAATGAGGAAAAAAATTTGAAAAATGATTATGTGATACGAAAGTTTACAACTTACAAGTGACAAATTTTTGTGTTAATTTTCAACTTTGATCTATTATTATTAATCCTATAAATATAATGAAGGAACACTTTTCGGGCTATATTTGATATTTTTGAAAGGTGGGCTATAAAGTTATAGTATATGTAAAGGTTGGGCTATAAGTGACTAATAAATCTTATTATTTTATTATCTTGTTGACATTTTTAATGGACACGTCACATCCGTTTGTCCACGTCAACACGAGATAACGGTCGTTTAGTTAACTATAAATGATTTAACGGAGCAAAGGTCAGACTATATTTGTATATTATTGAAAGGCTGAGCTATAACGTAAGTGTGGGTGTAAAGATGGGGCTATAATTGACTAATACTCCTTAAAACTATGCTAGTGGACCTTTATAAAAACAAAAGAAAACCTTATGAAAATTGTGTTTTGGGGTCATCGCCCTTTTGGACCCCTATCAAGGTCACCTCTAATGGTATTTTCACTTATCCTCGAATTTATTACCTCACCCCAAAACAATAAATTAAAAGAAAAAAAACGAATGACACTATGGATACAACATTATGAGCTTGCAGTTGCCCATGATTTTCGAGTTAAACATTTGAAAATGGATTTAATGCTGAAAAGATCCTTACCCGACATAATCATAATAGGAGAGACGGAAAATCTTGTGATTTATTTTTTTGCCTGACTATGGCACGAAATCAGTTGATTTTTTTTTTTTTTTAATTTCAAACTACTATTGGCCCACACTAAATAAATCAATTCTTTCTAGTAAGTGCACTTATACTCCCGTAGTAGACCTAACGCCGAAGCCCAAACCCATTTTGGATCCTCTATATGAAGTCATATTTTACAAATATCATGTGAGCCCACACCACAATTGAGTTGAAATTCAGATTAAAAAACATAATTTAATGGTTACAGCCAGCCAACGGCAGTGGGAAGAAGTTGAACTTACTAATATTGAAGCAGAAAGGCGTATTCTCTCCCAACGTAAGTAAAAATAACACCTGAAATTACACAACATATACAAATCAAGGAGCACACAAAAAATTAAGAGAAGTCTAACCCCAAGCAAGAGAGTGGAGGAAGATGAAAGAATGGGTTCAACACAATTACAAGGCGCGAGCCGTTACAGTGTACATATTATTGTGGCTCACCACGCCACCCCCATCATCGCCATTTTATACAAATGGATTTAACTCCCTTGTTTTTGTTAATTTCTCATTTCTTAGGTCCCAGTTCATCAGTAATAACAGATGGATATGGAGACTCCATGCAAGAATTTCCTTCGTCTTTTCACTGAGTTAGCAGCTTCGAATCACACGCGACGATCTTGACAGACTCAACAGTTTCCTGGCCTTCCTCACTTTTGATCTGTGCATTTTGTAGGATGAAGGTCCAGACGTTGTCGCAGAACCTATAGGTGTGAAGATGCCCCTGTAGAAAACACGACATTTTGTTATAAAAGGACAAAATGGAATGCATATAGATGTAAATTGTAATCATACTTCACTCCAGAATTTAGCTCCATAAGGAAGAGAGAAATAGAGACCAGGTTCTTCACAGAAATTTGTAAAATATATATACATGACAATATATGTTAACGTTGTAACAATCATCAAACTGGAACAGATCAGAAAATGGAGATTTACAAAAAGACAAGAGATTAATGATTATGACAGTTTTCAGGCAGATGGTTTCATCATATACGGAACACAGCAAAAAACAGAAAACCCAATCAAAAGAAATCATTCACGAACTGAAGCAAAATTTGACATGAAAAGTGCGGTGATAATCTGAGGTAATTGGATAAATTGCAAAACAGCTATTGCCCACATAAATTTCATAACACAAAATCACTGCTGCAAAAGGATCACCAAACATACAAATTCTTTTGAAAGTAAAACCTACCCAACTCAATTCACTCAAGTTTTTTTTGAATAAGAATAGTTTCCTAGACAAAACCTATAAAGTGACACAAAATTATATAAGTTCTAGGAAATGACAAATGACAATGTTAGATTTCATATATATCCAAAAGAGAAAGCAAAGTGAATCAGCAGGAAAAGAAGAGACTAGAAAAAGGGAAAATGCAAACAAACAAAATAACCAGCATCTCTATATATGAATAATCTAGCGACTTCTCTCTGTTTTATTCTTAAAAGAATAGCAATTTAAGCACATCTCTCGAATAAAAGAACTTGAAAAAGAAAAAGGGAAACAAGAAAGATAAAGCCCAAACAAAGCTGCATCATGAAGCTCTCTAGGAGGTAAAATTTTTACTGGTTCTCTCAGGACTAGTTCTGCTAGAGAGATTCAAGATCATTGGACTAACTCAAGGATAAAATCGAGTTTGAGTTAACAGAGAAACAGTTTGTACTGGCAATGAAGAATAAGTAGTCCTGAGTACTGTTCAACATGTATCCAACCTAATCCATTGACATATTTTGACATGTTATTTTGACATCTTATCCACCATCTCACTTCTGATGCCTTACCAAGCCAGAAAAGGAAGGCCTATAATCAAGTTTTGACTGACAATTCAACAAAAGTCTGAGTCTTCTGTATAAGAGAAATTATTTGGTTAATAAGGGCTTGCTTCCTCACCCAGATTACTAGTGCAGCAACATAACAGAACAGCTTCCTCTTCCTGTTAAATCTAGGGAAGATTGCAAAGAATCTACTCATTATCGATAGATTAGCGTAACTAAGAATTCATTTGTTCAGTTTCGTGTTCAGGCCAGCTTCTCGACTCAATTCCTGATGTGATGGTTCTCTTACACCCTTGTAGGATCTTATAAACAACTATATATTCTTATGAGACCTTTTGAAGCATTGGGTTGGCCATATAAAGTCACATAAGGAAAATCTCTGCAGATAATTTTACAAACTGAAGTTTAGCTCTGAAAATAGTGGAAAACAAAAGGTTCCCTAACAGAAGACTCCACACACATCTAAAAACACACAAAACACACAAACAAACATCACAAGATCAACTTCTCCAATCCATAAATCAACATAAATCATAATTGCATATTTGCATGTCAGAATAAACAATTACACAGGTATAGGAAATACTTGAATACTTAATAATTTCTTCCTTATAGTGGAGTCTTGTCTACCTTAATTGAAACCTTGCTCTTGACCTCATTTTCCAGAGCCTCTGTCATTGACTGCAATCACGGGGAAAAGATATAAAAGATAGATGTAGTCAATCACATGCACGCAGGATGTATATGGATGTGGGCAAACCCAGATTTTAAGATCCCATACCCTTCCCAGCCATCTGATGATAGATGTCAGCATAAACAATCTCGGATGCAGGAGCAAAACTTTACCAATTACACTAACCATTATCAACCTTGAAGACTATTCCCGAATACTCCAAAGTTCATATATCACCAGTTTCCATTCAATTTCATTTGAACTCTTCTCCAATCTTAGAATGAGATGATGAGAAAGTGTTCCTTTTGGTTTTTGAACAAATATGAAAAGAAACCTCATGCGGACTGAGTTTAAACAGATCTTTGGCACTTAACACAATTATGTAAAATATCCTATTAATTTTATGTCATTACAAGAACATAGTGACCCAAATTTAGTACTAAAATCACCATTAAGTTTAATTTCCATATTCACTTTCCTAACACATTTATGGTCCAAATAATTTTGAACTTCGGCCTTTCACTGACATTCACAATAATCGTTTTCTCAAAAGAATCGACAAACACAGCATAATGCATTACAGGAGAGCCCTAATTAGCAGAAATTGAAACACTAATCACAGCGAAAATGAGAACCTTGTCGAATTGAATAAGAACTTGAATGGCGAGTTCGGGGCTGAGCACTCCACCGGAAACCATCTGATCCAGAGTTTCCGTCAAGCACATCCCGATCGTCGATCTCCTGTACAGCTCGAAAGTCGCCATTCTTCTGTAATGATACCACTACCCTACAAAAGATCTAGAATCAAAGTTAAACCTAAGTAGCAAAATTATGCACTCGAAACCATCCGAATTAAAGTCGAGAAAAATTTCAAGCATACAGAAACTTGATTTTGGGAGGATTTTGATGGATGATTATTTGGTTTGATAATCCGGAAGAGCTGTGTGAGTGCGTCGATGCAGAGTGAGAGAAAGTAGAGAGAGAAAGAGAGGGAGCAGATTGGGGGTTTTTATACCCTATAATTTGTAGTTGAAGGATTATATAGGCGAGTTATTAAACAGCAAATTTAAAAGACGATAAGGCCCTTCGTAATTTTCTTATATTAACCGTTTTACCTGTTCTAAGATTGTTCAAAACAAAATAGTTCACATAAAAAATACACACTCTCCGTGTACAAAATATTTGTCACATTATATGTAGCACAAATTTTAATAAAATGACAAACTTTTATGGACAGATCGAAAATAAAATTGTGATAAATTTTTTGTGCACAAAAAATACTACTAATATTTTTTTTAAAAAAAATAGTTTTGCAATGCTAAAAACTCAACATTAAGATAGAGTAGTATCTACTAGCAGTAGAACACAAGAATGAAATGGAAATTGGCAGTTTTGAATTTAGCGAAGGGGAAAGAAAAAATTGGAGAACACCCATTGATGTAATTAGGGATATCAATGAGTCGGGTACTATTTTTTAAGTATTTCTCAAATTCAAACTCATCGAAAATTTGTAAACCCATATCCACCTCAAATTCTTGGGGTAATACCCACTAACTATCCAATCGACTCATTTACATTAATAAAATACGAATAATTTAATTTTTGTCCCAATGTACAATTTGAATTCAATATAACATTTAAAATAATATTCTAAATCCTAAAACAAATATATAATGATATATTAACTTGTCATATTTCTTGTCGATGTTCTTATATAATTAATCTCTTATGATTACATTAGAAAAATAAAAATTATCTTAACATATAAGTATCAATAGAAATTATTACAAAAATTAGTAGCATTACACTTTATATAAACAGGTTTTGATAGCAGGATACTTATAACTAACTTGTCAAATTCGATCCAAACCCATCACGTGCACTAGATTTATCACCCATACCCAAATCCATTCTATTAGAATTTGGTAAACACAAGCACACTCAAAAACCCGACATGTTGTCAGGTACCCTCGAAAACCTGATTCGATATCATCTCTTGATGTAACCACATAAATAATATGGTGATACTAATGTTTATTGGTGTTTGTTACACGATATTCATAATTAGAAATAATAAATTTATATATACAGGAAAATAAGCCTTAATAGGTGTATGAAATATTATAGGATAAATGCAGTAATATGGGCCACCTCATTGGAGAAAATAGCAGGCCCAGTGATGCGACCCAAAGCAAGGATGGAATGAATCCTTTTCAGGTCTATAGAAGTATTATTTATTCTAGAAAAATGATAAGAAAATCCAGGTGAAGTATAGAGGTGACGCAGGTTGTTATGTTTATATATTTGTAAATATTTTGAGTTTGTGTATGCTACCAGAAATCGAGATTGCCCCTCATTCGTTCTGTTTATTACTATGTTTTTAGGGGTGGTATTTGGTCCTATTTAAGATTATGTATGGGAATTTGGGCTTTGCCAACAATCAATTCACCTTGAAATCGAGCCAATCTTTTTAATATCTTAGTTAGTACAAAATATACGATTATTCATAGGCCCAAAATTTGAAAATATTGTACAGATTCATGTGATTTTACATAGCTCTTCGAAAGGTGGTATACATAAGATAAATTGTAATCAATAAAGATAAACGGCCGCAGTGTGGCCGTGCACTTTTGGCCACACGGGGTTATACTTGTAAATATATATGAAAGATAATAATAAAATAATAATTATAGATAGTGCTCAAATGTATTTACCTAATAGCCCTTTTCCCTCCAATTTTAAAGAGATTATACTTTTAATTTGAATTTGAATACTCTCTCTTTCCATAATAACTAGGTTGTAACCCGTCGAAATTCGACGGGAATCATTTTATGTCATAATTTGTAAATATTTTTATTAAAAAATTAGTTCACTCAAATTCGTATAA
>JAYJMF010000008.1:2666732-2680430 GCA_036873715.1 Salvia sclarea
ATGTAGTAAATTAGTAATGTGTTTTAGATTTAATTTTAAAATAGAAATTAATTAGAATTTATTAATTTAAAAAAAAATAAAAATAAATTCGGTACCCGGTCCGGTACCGGTTAACCGGGTACCGGTTATTTGTGAAATTGATATACCGGAACCGGGATTGATCCCGGCTTATTCGCGGTACTCGGTACCGGTTCCCGGTCCGGTACCGGTTCGGTACCGGTTTCCCGCGGAACCGGATAACCGTTTACCAGGCCTAGTGGCATGTGGAGAGGAGAATAGGGGCTTAGGTGGCATATATCTTAGGAATTAGAATTATAAATAGATGACGTCCGCTCTACTATTCTATCCTAAAAATACATGTTTTCCAATTTTTTCCATAAAAAAAGAACACATGTTATACATCCCAAATATTTTACGTTTTGGAACAATCAAGAAAAAACAATTACTGTTGAATGGTGATGAATATGGGTAAGAACAGTCAGTGTTGGATGATTTTAACAAATTTATGGTACTATCACTTCACTATCAGTATTAATTTTTTCTGATTTGGGGAGTTCAATCATGTCTTCTTCTACTCCACTACTTTGCCAAATAATTTCAACCTTTCATCAAACTACATTTCTCAACCAATTAAGATGCCGCCGCCGCGTTTCCGCCTGCTCGTATGGTTGAGCGCCGTATTCTGGCTAACGTCGACGGTTCTATCGCAGTCTGTGATTCAAACTCTGCCAGGTTTTCCCGGCAAACTTCCCTTCAAACTTGAAACTGGGTATGAATGAACCAATGTATACTTTTTTCTAAAATTTTGTGATGCGTTTCAATTTACCAACGGTCATACATAAATGAAGGTATATTGGTGTGGGAGAATCAGAAGAGATACAACTGTTTTACTATTTCATCGAGTCGGAAAGGAGCCCTAAAAACGATCCTCTTTTCCTTTGGCTCACCGGCGGCCCCGCCTGTTCCGGCCTCTCCGCTCTTCTTTATGAGATTGGTATTTTATCAATTTTGCATTTCAATCACCCAATTTTGAATTCGAAAGTTTGAGTTTCTTCCTCCACTTTCCATCACTGGATATTAATTTTAATTTGATCAGGGCCTATCCACATTGACTATGCTAACTCGAATGGGAGCATACCTGCACTCGTATTGAATCCATATTCTTGGACTAAGGTTTTTCAGACTCACTGTGTTTGTGGTGACGGTTTTGGGCGGCTTTTGTTGATTGTAGATTTATTTTGTTTTTAGGTAGCCAACATTATATTCATAGACCAACCTGTCGGTACTGGATTCTCATATGCAACAACTCAAGAAGCTTATAAATGTAGTGACACTATTTCAGCTAAACTCACTTATGATTTCCTGAAAAAGGTGAGAGTGGAGGAGCAATTTCATCCCTAACATGCCTAGTGTTGCACAAATAGATAGTAATTGAGTTGGTTTCTTCTGCAGTGGCTTACATATCATCCCCAATATTTGAAGAATCCTCTGTATATAGGTGGTGGCTCTTATGCTGGCATTAGTGTCCCTCTTGTCGTGGACCAAGTTTATAATGGTAGAAACAATTGAGTCTCTGTACTTGCACATTTTTTTGAATTTGAGATTTTAACCAAATTGAAGTTGAGGCAATCGCTCAAACTTTATGTATAATCCATTCTTCTTCGCCTTCTTTATGAATACAGGTATTGAAGCTGGGAGCGAACCTCCTTTACTTCTCAAAGTAGTCCACCACCCTACCTTGGAATTTTTGGCTCTCATTTATATATTTGCAAAACTTTTTATATAAATCTTTTGGTTGAGAGCAGGGGTATATACTGGGAAACCCTTTTACTGATATGAATGGAAAGTCGGGAGAAGTTAATGGAAGGGTCGCTTATGCTCATCGAATGGGACTCCTATCAGATGAACTCTACATGGCACGTCACTCTCTTTCACCATCATAATCAAACAAAAACCATTTATGCATGTTTGATTGATTTCATCAAGTCTTACATGTCTTGCATTTTCCTATTTTCTTCTTTCGCAGTCTGCTAAAGAAAATTGCAATGGGGATTACCTGAACATTCATCCGGACAACGATTTATGTATGGACAATCTTGAAAGAGTAAATGAGGTGATGAGGTTCTGGTTTATGGTTGGATATTTTTGTGCTAGGCTTCATACGCTCCACTTCTAAAATGTACCACTTATTTCATGTACAGTGTCTTGCAAAGATATCTACATGCCAAATTTTGGAGCCCTCGTGTGATGTTGTTGAGAATGAGAGACGAGGCCTGTTACTGCATCGTATGCCTATGCATGATGAAATTGCTAGACGTCTTCTACAATCTGCTTCTCCTCTTGGTGTAGAACCATGGTGTCGCGTAATATTTCCTCTCTAGCTGATCCCTCTTATGTGCTATCTTTCCCATGTCAACATAACTCGTTTGTTACGTCTAAACCAGGATATGAACATGCTATACTCCATCAGGTGGGCGAATAACGAACTTGTCCAAAAAGCTCTACATGTTCGTGAGGTATTATCCCCATGAACTGAAATGGGGAGTTAGGCTTCTGTGTGTGTGTGTGTGTGTGTGTGTTATTGAGATTATAAAGGGATCCTTTTTGGCAGGGGACAATAACAGAATGGGTGCGCTGTAATTCTACCATGTCAGGAAACGACTATACATACAATGTCAACTCCACTGTGGATTATCATAAAAAGTTCAGTCATAAAGATTGTCGAGTTCTAATATTCAGGTGAACTCAACTTGCAAGTTCACCTTTTATACTGTGGTATAATACAAACTGAGGGTTAGAACAACAATTTATCAATCATTTGCACTTGAATTGAGATTTGTGAAGTGGTAAAGCAAATTATGTTTTGACAGTGGTGATCATGACATGGAGGCTCCTCACACGGTGACTGAAGAATGGATAACATCTTTGAAACTGCAGATTCGTAGTAAATGGAAACCTTGGTTCGTGGAAGGTCAAATTGCAGGGTTGGTTTGTTGATTTGTTTGTATTTAACGGTTGTGTATGAAATTTGCTCATAGTTAACCAGTGGCTTTCTTGGTTTTTCTAAGGTATACAACTACATACTCCCACAGCGAGCACGAGCTAACATATGCAACTGTGAAGGTAAGAAATTGTTTGTTATATATTTTTTTGTTGGCGTTTGAGATTGGTGGACTTGTGTTTCAGGGGGCAGGACATACACCGGCGGAATACAAGCCCCTGCAATGTCTTCCCATGATCCAGAGGTGGATTGACCACGCCCTCCTTTGACACTGGTACGGCGATTTGTTATTATGTTCGACTTGATAAATGCACGGACAAAATAAAATGGTTAAACTTGTAAATGTCAGTTGTGGATGATAAAAGTTTGGCCATCCCAAAAGAAACGATACTCTCTCTTGTATGTTGTATTTTATGTGTATGTTAATTGAATTTTTTTGAGGGGTTGGAAATTATGTGGTATACAAGCTCTGTTGTTTGTTTGTTCTCTTCTCTAGTCCAATTATCTCTATACTCTGCAGGTTGAGTGTTGTAGGAAGATATAATTATATGAGCAGCTGAATTGACAGGGCTCAAGGCCCAGAAATGACATTTTGAGAACAATTTTCTTCACAACTACCAAAAACTAGTTTGTTTTTTCATAATAAATTCTCACCCCACAAACTGTTGGAGAGCGGAACAAGAAGGCTGCTATTGGACCAGGATTGCATTTATTTCGTGTTAATATCGACAGCTTTCTAACATTAGATTAGTTTTGATAAAACAAATGTAGAACATGTAAGTAGTGTGTTTATGTGTAAAATCTGATGAATAATGTGCTTGAAATCGCTCAAGTCTTAAAAATAATTTAATTATAGAAATCATAAGTTACCAAGATTTTATTTAGAACTTGTATTGAAGAATTTTCTGTAATTGAAACTGATGTGGCAGCACGGTGGCATAATTTCTTTGAATTGGCGTCGACATGTCACTACACCTCAATGGAAACTACGTCGTTTTGACTATAAAAAATTAAAAATTAAATTCGGGATTAATTTAACATCTGAGCCATCATCTCTATCCACCGCTCGGTGTTGCTACTCGAAGTCGGAGATGGAGATGCGGAAGTGTCGGCGCCGCCGCCTTTGTAGCAGTGGGCAGCGGCGTCGGGACGGTTTAGGTGATATAGTATTTCGCCGACGGAGAATTTGGGGATTGAGAAGGAAAATGAGTATTCTAGTAAACGCATGGGGAGAGAGATGCTAATTTTAATACTCTATTAAGCAGCCAAATGAAATTAATCAGAAAAATTAAAAATTATAAATACTAACAAATTTTCTAATTTGACCTAATACTAATTGTAATAAAATAAAATACAAAAAAGGACAAATAGGAAAAAAATGAAAAATTCAAAAAGTGGCACATCTCCCAAAAGATGGTGTTCTGTCTCCACTTTCTACCTCTGTAAATGTAGAATGCCTTCTCACTTCTGCATCCCTTCATTGGTTGGGGATGCTCTAAATCTAACCCCACACAAATATTCAAATAGTGAATGAAAAGTCACACTTTATTGACGGGTAGACATGTTTTTGTGTCTACCTACCAAACACATTTTGAGAGCATCCATCGCTTCAAAACTCAAAACCCACGAGGAGAGTGCAAACCAACAATTAAGACTATGATGGTGAAAAAGTCGTTGTTTCTTCTAATACTTGTTTTTGTTGTGGGAATATTGATCAAGGCTAAGACTGCTACTGCTGATGGCGATTCACAATGGGCGGTGGAGACTTTGCCCGGTTACAACGGAACTCTGCCTTTCAATCTCGAAACCGGGTGTGTCTATCCATCTCCATCTCTCACTTGCAGCAACTTTGTTTTGTATTTCTCTCAGTTTTTTGTTTTTTTTTAAAGGAGTTGATGTTACATTGTGAATCAGATATATTGCGGTTGGAGATGATGATGAAGTCCAGCTCTTTTACTACTTCATTCAATCTGAGAATGACCCAAGTAGAGATCCTCTGCTGCTGTGGCTCAATGGCGGCCCCGGTTGCTCTGCCTTTTCCGGCCTCGTTTATCAAAACGGTCACTTCTTCTTCTACTCTCTCTCTGTCACACACACACACTCTTGTGGATTTGTGTTGGAACTTTATTTACTTTTTTTAGTGCAAATAAATAATTCAACTCATTTAATTTTTTTTTGTAGGTCCATTGGCCTTTGATGCAGAGAATTTTGATGGAAGCTTACCTTCTTTTGTATTGAACCCATATTCCTGGACTAAGGTTCACACACATTAAATTCATTCATTCTTGATTACCATTCTTCAGAATTGATACATAATGTGATGATGATGAATGTGAGTCTCAGGTTGCCAACATTATATTTCTAGATTCCCCTGCTGGAACTGGATTCTCCTATTCCAACACATCAAAGGGCTACACCTCTTCCGACACTAAAGCTACACAACAAATCTACGCATTTCTACGCAAGGTAACCTCTCAACGCCTCATCCCTTTTTGCTCCCTATTTGACAAAAACTAAATGCAGTGGTTGGTAGGTCATCCCACGTTTATCAAGAATCGTCTCTTTGTTGCTGGTGACTCCTACGCAGGCAAGATCGTTCCCATGGTTACTCTAGAGATAGCAAAAGGTAGTCCTTCATTCCACAACCACAAACTATTATGTTATGCTTACTTGTTTCCCCCTTCAAACTAAGTGATGATCGACCTCATCCCCCAGGCAATGAAGCTCAGCTGCAACCCATAATGTCGCTCAAAGTAATCGTTGTTTTTCCATATTTTTCATTTCAATCATTCACTCCTAATATCTATGGATAATTATATTGAGAAATGGGATATATCAGGGCTACATTATTGGCAATCCAGTCACGTATGAACACGATGATTACAATGAAAGGATACCTTATGCTCACAGAATGGCACTCATATCCGACGAACAATTTGAGGTAGTTTTGTGTTTTAAAGATACTATGACTGTTGCTGCTCAGAAATAATATTTCCTATTCTGAGTAATGATTTCAGCGAGCAAGAAGCAGCTGCAATGGAGAGTATGAGAATCCAGATCCAAATAATGTGGAATGTTTATTTGCTCTTTATGTTATCAAACAGGTGCATCATCACTATCAACAAAACAATCATCTTCAAATCATTGTCAATTCATTTACTGTGTCTGTTATCAAACAAGTGCAGTGCATCAAGCTTATCGACACTAGTCACATTCTGGAGCCAAAATGCGTTGATCTATCACAAAAGCCAAGTACTGATTCTACAAGGTTTGTCCAACCATGGCTAGTAGACGACCCAGTCAACCTCCTCTCCCTCTCCAACGGAGCTACACCAAAATGCCGGGTAACCGTTCCTCCTCTCAGTCTCTCTTTGCCAATTACATTTTCTTTCTCCAGGCCATCATCGCAGTTTCTCGCCTTTTGCAGAAACAGTATTATCTGACCTGCTATTTATGGGCTAATGATGAAACTGTAAGAGAATCTCTGCACATCAGAAAGGTACAGCCGATAAACATAAGTTTAGAATTATATTTAACACGATTAATTAAGATGTTAATTGCCTTTGACAATCAATCAGGGAACGGTAGCTGAATGGAAGAGATGCAACAGGACCTTGGCCGGGAGCTACGAATATGACATAGAAAGTGCTATTGAATATCATCAAATCCTCAGTGATAGAGGCTTTCACGCCTTGGTTTATAGGTAGAATCAGATTTCCACACTGTCTGAAAATTCATGTATATCTTGATAATAATGTTTATGAAGCTATACGCCTCTTTGTTACAGTGGTGATCACGATATGAGTATAAATTACATGGCCACCTTAAAATGGATACGCAAACTGAATGTGAGCTTGGAAGATGAATGGAGGGCGTGGCTCGTTGATGGTCAAGTTGCAGGGTATATAATACTTTATTATGATAATTGAGAATCATCAAGTGAAATCTCATTGCTCAAACATGATTTTGTGGTTTGCAGATACACAGAGTTATACAAGAACAACCGAGCTTACCTCATGTTTGCTACAGTCAAGGCAAGAAAAAGGATGCAGTTTCCATATTTAAATTTAAAAATGAAGTGAAATATTAACAATATTTTGGTGGCATATTTGCAGGGTGCAGGGCATACAGCGCCGGAATACAAGCCTAGAGAATGTTTGGAAATGATAAAAAGATGGTTATCTCTCTACCCATTGTAACATCATCTCTCATCTTTATTTTTCTCTAATCGTTTTCAATTATTGCATGGATGGACTAAACCACTTCTATTTCTATTTCTATATGTTACTAAGTAATAGTAATTGTTTTGGAGGAATCGCTCTCTAAACTCACCAGTTAACATTAATTCTTTCTAGCCCAGCATAACATTAGGAACTATTTCCACATTAATGGTTTCGTCTAGCGCTATTGGCACCTAAATACATCAATTTTGGGTCTATTTTGGTTTTGCCCATAAATTTGAAAAATTGTTAATAAAAAATTCACAAATTTTGGTGTGTTTTGGTTTTGCAGACAAACTTTGAAAATTATAAAAAATATACATGAACATAAACATTGTTGTAGTTTTTCGCCAATTTGTATATAATCCAAATTGAATCCAATATAAAAATCTATATGGCACAATTTCATGAAAACGAGATCATTTTTAATTATGCAACATATTAAGTAAAATTAGAATTATTTTTTAAATCCTCTCTCTCTCCCTCTCCCCAATTGCCAATTTTCAAAACACATTTCCAGGCTAAAGTCTTAAAAATAATTTAATTAAAGAAATTATAAGTTACCAAGATTTTATTAGGAACTTATAAACTTCTTTACACAGTTCCAAGAATTTATTAGTTTCGGCAAGCGCTAAGATATTAATCTAAAATCTAAAAAATACCCCATCCGTCCCATTATTCAGAGCTTGTATATTCCATTGGAGTAACCCATTTAACATGGTTCATTTCCTTTTTTGGGACATCTTCATTACCCACATAATTTTAAATACTATTTCTATCACAACTTTACAACTCTCTTAAATATTCGTACCCAAAAGCAATGAAATAATAGAATTGAGGGAGTACATGATATGTAAAGAGTAAAACCTAGTAGTATTAATTAGGACCCAGATAGTTAAATTGAAACTTATAATGATAAAAAAAAATGTATTTTTTTATCCTTTTAATTACTTTAAAACATGACTTTCATCCATTATCTAATAATTCAATAAAGAATTCTAAAAAATAATTTAAATTTAAATCAATTTAATAGTTTCAGTTGTCGGTTGAAGTCATAAATTGATAGTTTATAAACCAATAAAATTCATTTCTAACCATACCACAATTTTTATTTTATGAAAGCATATAAAAAAAGGTCTTGATATGATTCGAATATTTTCCTCTATTTTATAGATCGCCACTCATAAGCTACCCCATACAAATTACTCAAACAACAAGTAATTTTTTACTGTATTAAGTTAAAATATCTATATATGATTGGAATCATGCATGATCTCTTGTTTATGAATTATACGATCGCCACTCATGATGAGCCAACCAAATTACCCCATACAAAATCCCTCGAACAAGTCAACTTAATAGATGATGTTAATTAAAGAAAATACGAAAATAAAATGACTAAAGAACATGGGTGCGGACATAATTTATTCTTTCGTTATTTCTTTATTAGAGTTAATAATCTAAACTGAGGATTTAATCAGTATTATTAGTGTTTATTACAAATAAAATAATATAACAACTAACAAGTGATGTTATAAAGTCTGCGAGAATGTCTAAAACCTGTTTAGGTCAGGAAAATGCATATATGTATTTAGACAATTAGACATAGTCTGCCTTGCTAATTCAAGCGTGTTATTTTCTACTTCTTTTAAAATATTTTTTTGAAAATCTATTTTTGTACTTATTTTACTTAATTCATTTTCAGATTATATACATACATATATAGAAGGAACTAAATATGTGTGTGCACCCGCGCAGTGTGCCTACGTGCGTCCGCGTATCCTCATTTAAGTTAAATCTTCAATCTTCTGTATTTGCATGTTTTCTCTTTTAGAACATTGATAATCAGTAAAAAAAAAATTGAGAAAATAAACAGTAATCTTAATATTTTATTGTGCTTTAATTGTCTAAATTGATGGATAAAAATGAATTAACGATGAATTGCTAGAAGTATCCAATCTTAAATTTGTGGGCAACTGATGAAGTCCCTAATTATGAGTACTTCTCAAGCAAACAAACCTATTAAGGAAACCAAGAAAGAATACCCATGCCACTAGACACCTTAATTAACCAGTTTGCCATATTTTAATTAACACTTTAACTAGCGTGTAACTCGATTTGAATTATTTTACATTGTATTTAAAAAATAATTTTACATGTTGCCAGGGTTCACTCATGCACCCTCTAGATATTAAATAAAAACTATACAATAATTGATATAATTGATTATCTATATCAATAAAATTCGAACATTACGGTGTGTATAAGTACCTACTAATTAATGAATTGTCTCAAACGCATATTGCAAAAGTATCTATTAATTCATGATTTTTGTCTCAAACGCATATTGCAATACCTGTAGATCACCCAAATTCATTTGAACTTATAAATATAAATAGTTATAATAATTGATCATCCATTATAATTGTAAGTAAAATTTTATAATAATTAGCGGACAATATTAAAAAAAATCCACGTATATATGTTGATAAATATATCCCTCCAAGAAAGTAGAACTGTAGAACCTCAAAATTTCAACAATCTTGAAAATCTCTCCAAAAAAGATAACCTCAAAAATCTCATAAGAATTCCTATTTTTACATATTAGTCAACCGAACTCAATGTAATTTCTGTAGGTCGGTATACTTTATCGACCAAATTAAATACTACATAATTATACATATTTATTTTACTTATTTTGGTTTTACTTTCATAAAGGGTAATTAAATAGTTTCTCGTGTATCCATCTCATCACTGTGCTCTCTTCCTCTGGATCATATTGCTCGAGTGATCTATCTATAAATTGTCAAATCTTAAAATTTAATTCATAGCATGCATCAATCAATATTGCAATCCACTTGTTTATATTAAACTATATTTTATATATTTGTTACATTATACATAATTAGTTTCTATATGGTTTTCTAACATCTTGCACAATCAGGTCATAACGTTATTATATTGATTGAAAATCAAATCAGAATCAGATATGGCAATGAAAATATAATACAAGTATACGTGCACTTAGTTTTAGCGCTATTTGTATCGGAGACACGCCTCAATGTAACACATGCTATATAGATTATGATAATCCTTAAATCAAAAGGTTGTCAAGACTCACACACCTAACAACTTGATTAATCTAATCGAAGTGAATCGAATCGAAGCGATACTATAAATTTGAATAATTTTGAACTTGACGTTATATAACACTCAAGTGCAATGAGTAAATGATAATCTCTATTCATCAAGTAACTTTAATAACACAATTGAAAAATAGTTGCAATTTATTCCACAAATTTCATAATTAATCCAGCGTCAGAGTTGAAGTCAAATATAGATATATGTATATAGGTAAACTTTTACCTTTTTTTTAGAAAAAGTAAAATTTATAACAGGAAAGCAAAAAACACTTAATTCGTCGCCAAACACGAATTCTGCATGATGGCACTCTCACCGTATTTGTCTTCGATTAAAAGATTTCAACAAATACTTAGCAGTATCAGATATTTATCGATCATCCAATCGAGAGAATAAAACAGTTATCGATGCAATTCAGAGTGGCCTCAAATCTACTACCCCCAATTTATAACTGATTCGACAAAGTTGAGAGAGAGAGAGAGACATCTGCAGCGAAAATTCCAAAATCCTATACATAGAGAAGAAACAAAAGGAGCGAGAATTCAAGAGAGAGGCTTCTTGCCAGGGCGATCGGCGGTCTTCAGAGTCCGGTCGATGATTTTCCGTGCCTGGCGGCTGCGGATCTCCACCTTCACACTCGCGCTCTTGTCCATTTTTATGTACGGCTTCTTCTTCGACTTCTTCTTCAGCGATCGAACCTTCGATCTTATCACCTCCACCAAATTCTCCAGCTGATTCGCCATTTTCTCGCACCGAATCCGATTCGATCTAAAATCTGCAGTTTTTTCTTCGCAATTAGGGCGCCGCAGAGGATTCGATCGGAAATTTTAGGCGAGAGAGAGTGAGGTTTGAGTTTGAGGAGTGATTTGGTTTTGTTTGAGAGAATGCGAAATGAAATGAGTCCTCTTTCAGTTTGGAAGTAGTGGCGCTATTTATCGTGTGCTCGTGGCGTGCTCGCATTGACTAACGCAGTTTGCGTGTCTAAATTTAATATAGCATGATTCTTATTCTTATTATTTTAGAGATGGAAGTATATAATTAGTATGATACAATATTATCGGAATATATGATTAATTATAAACGGGTTTATTTAGACAGAATTACATAAATATAGGTTTTGATCACATTTTGGTGAATCGCATGCTCCCCTTGACCTTGACCCATTTATTTTTTATTTGTGTATATTAGTATATAAATATATACGGAGTATCATATATGGAAGGGATCAAATAGAAACCCTCCCCCATTCTATTAATTAGGAACCGATCTTATTCGTTGATCCTGATTAATGGATGGCCCAGATTGAATTTTGAAATTTGATATGCTTTCTTATGCACAATATAATGTTTTTTCTGTAAGATATATTTTTATGTATCAAATAATATTTTCAATATTCTGATGCTTTCTTATGCATAATATAATGCTTTTTAATTAGTATAATAATGTTGGATCCTAGTTCCTAGAATGGGGAGAATTTTTTAGTTGATCCCCACGCTAATATACATATGTGACATTTACCACGCATATATAGTGACGACGACTTTAATTGGGAGAATTTATAGTGAGCTATAAAAATAGTGGGGACATCTCGTTATTGTTGTCATTTTCCTATTATTACCGAAGGCATATTGACCAAAATCCTACAAGCCGGACTAAATTAGCAAAATAAAATCGAGAACGCTTTCCTTATCCAAGATAAAAGGGGAAAAATATTCACCGTGTGATCATGTGATTATTTATATATATAGAGTTATTTAATCATCTGATGATTAGACACTAAACAATACTATTCATCTTATATTCTTACGGTGACATATTGTCCCACTCAAATATAGCTAGGTGATATAGAATAATAAGAGGCACACCCACTTCAAGTTAATTTAATTATGATTGATATATTAATTAGTCAACCTTGGGTGAAAATTAATAAACCTTTGTTAATTTCTAATTAACTAATTAATTAATTAACATTTAATTAGTGGCCGTCCGGCATAGGAGTTTTTGCAAAATAATAATTATATATAGCTAATCAAGATTGTTGCAGGAAATCCAAATTTGAACCTACCAACGAAATGGAGAAGAGAATACCAAATCATTCTACAAGAAGATTAAATTAGAGTCAAATTTGACAACTAAAAAAAATCTTCAGTAGCAGTTAGTCATTTCTCATGGTAGCACCACACCACACAGCATCCAAAGCACAGCTCTAGTATCAAGTCCGTACCAATTTCAAACGAGGAAATGATTATTTCACACTTGTTTTAGATGTCAACCAATTTATAGTGAAATGACATGTCACCTTCACAAGAATAGTGTAATAAAAGCATCAATTTTTCAAAGTCTTGACTTTGATGATATCTCTCACCACATTCCTCGGCCTTCTAATATTTCTGCTGATCAAAGTCAATGCATATCATATACATATAACCCTTTAATATAAAAAAATGTACACATACTATTTTATTTTTATTTTGAGAAAAAATATACATTGTACATATACTTAATTTTATGTATATATCATTTTTCTGGTAACTTTTGATAACTAGAGTATTCCTCAGCCACACTTAAGAACACGCTTACTTCCATAATTTCCCTATATATTTCTTATTCTTTTTTTACTTTCTTTCTTCCTATATAAAGAATACTATTGTGATCCGGATATGTATTTTTCTCTAGAGTTGAAGTAGAGAGAGTAAGCATTTCTCCTTAAGCTAAAGGAAAGGAAAGATTCTTTTCAAACGGAGAAATTTTCAAAGAAAGGAAACCCAAAGTAAACCTTCTCTAGTTGATCCAATTACATAACCGTGCTGTGGAAGTGACCGTTGGACTGGAAAAGAGGCACAAAACAACAATAATATTAGAGTATCAAAGAGGCCTAAAAATATTAATATTTTAATAAACTTTTGCAGAGCCTGATGACCTCCATGTTGGAGGGCTTAGCATTTTATATAATGAATCTTTTTCTCGAAGGATCAGAAAAAAATGGGTCCGGATCTACTGCGGGAATTTTTTATTAATTTAAATAATTAAAATTATGTAATTAATTAAAATAAATAAATTGTATTGAATATTTGAAAAATTACAATTTAATTTTATAATAAATAAAAAGAAAACTAATTTCAACGACCGAAACGCCTCCACATCTCTTCGATCATGTCGTGTTCGAGCTTTAGATGTTGTCTTGCGTCGCGGAGCGCGACTTGGCGTTCCATATACTGTGCAAAGGAAGTAGGAGCACCTTGAGCAAAGTGATGCGCATTGCTTGAAGAGCTCGCCGCCTGATCATCCTCCCAATGTTCGACGTTTGGGCCTTCATCTTCAATTATCATGTTATGC
>JAYJMF010000008.1:2695656-2719229 GCA_036873715.1 Salvia sclarea
ATATTAATTTCATCTACTTTATTAATATTTTGGTTGGATAAATAGAAGGACTTTTTATTTTCTCATGCATATTCAATGTGAAATAGGCAAAAAGACTATAATTATTAATGAAATTTAAAGTGATTAAAATAGTTTTATTTGTATGAAATTTTTATGGTATATAAAAGTTAAATCTATATACTTAATTTAGAAATGTAATACATATATTTACGGTTTTGATGAATAATGAATTTGTAGATGAATAGTAGTTTGAAGATTATAAAACTTTCTAACTAAAAAAAATTTGATTTAAATAATTTACATCAAATTTAACTCCTAAAATTATAGTACTTTCCTTGTTAAAAAAAATTCCTTATGAAGATGGAATATCCTATTTTATAATATTAATATATTGACAAAAAATTAATAAAATATAAAAGGTCTAAATAAGAAAAATCTACATGAAGGCCTTAGAGAGAATTAAGGAATGATGTAGAGGCCTTGACCCCAAATTCTTTAATAAAGAATATTTATTTATTATATTGGCCCATGATTATGAATACTGGAAATTAACGATCACTTGTGGTAAACTAACGATCACTTGTAGCCCACTTGTGACCAAAAACAAAAAAAACAAAATCAATAATAATTACAAGTGATGTGATAAAAGAGCTACATTTATTAAACATGATATAAACTCTTTCAATTCAACCATGAAATAGTAATTTGATTTCAAGTTTAGATGTAAGCAGTGTACAATATTTAGTATGTCCCCGTAGACCATTAGCCCATAAACCCTGGACTTTTTTGGCCCGAAAGCCCTTTCATCCCGACGGGCTTCATTTTGAGCTTTCGGGGGCCTATGTTTTTTGAGCCGAACCTAGCCCTGTTTCCGGGTGGCTCGGGCTGGCTCTACGTCTCTCATGAGAAGAAGCGATTACTTCGAGCGTGTGGACTATCTCCTGCATTGAGGGTCTGTTTTTGGGATGAGGTTCAAGGCAAGTTAAAGCAAGTTGAGCTATGTGTCGTGCTGATTTAGTAGGACATTGGCCTTGTAAACGAACATCAATAATGCGTTTCAACTTCCTCTTATCTGATAGATGTGGCTTTATCCAATCAGCAAGACTTTGTTGGCCAGGAAGGCGGTTGGCGTCGACAGCGCGCAGCCCTGTCAGCATTTCGACCAATACCACACCAAACCCATACACATCGCTCTTCACATATAGGTGCCCTGCAAGTAGTAATTAACCAGCTCATTTCGATTTCATATTCAATTCAACACCTTAAACTAGGCTGTCTTTACCAGTGGCAACATACTCCGGAGCAGCATAACCATACGTCCCCATAACCTGTGTGCTCACGTGTGAACAACCATCTCTTGGACCCATCTTGGCTAGGCCAAAGTCAGATAGCTTAGCTTGGTATGACTGCGGATAAATCACTCAAGCTTAATAAAATGTTCATAAGAGAGACGAAATTATTAATTTTTGGTTCCAACTTACTCCGTCAAGCAATATGTTTGCGGCCTTGAAGTCCCTATAGATAACTGTATTCTTTGATCCGTGCAGGAAGGCCATACCACGAGCTGCTCCAATCAATATATTGAGCATAATGTCCCATGGAAGCGGCAGCACAGATGCCACCCCTAACCAAGAAAAACTGCACTGAGCCAACTACATTGCAAGAAGATAAGAGTTGATGATAGAAAATTAAGAGATCCTTACTTCCAAAGAGATGGTTCTCCAAGCTGCCTTTGGCCATGAATTCATAGACAAGAAGTAGCTCATTGTCCTCCCGACCATACCCCAACAGCTTCACCAGATTGGGATGAGAGAGTTTCCCAAGAAAGTTCACCTCAGACTGCAAATTAAGGTACAAAAATTAACATCCTACCTCAATCTAATGCATAAAATTCTTTAATCTGCCAACTGAAAAAACTCAATTATGTACCTGCCACTCTTTAAGGCCTTGAAAACTTTCAGAATGCAACTTCTTAACAGCAATGGTGATTGTTTTTCCGGTGGCTCTGTCATCCAGCCACCCCTTGTAAACCTTGCCAAAACCTCCTTCTCCCAACAATGAATCACTTCTGAACTTCCGAGTCGCAGCCCTTAGTTCTGCTAAGCTGAAAACCCTCAAATTGGGTTGAGGTAACTCACTGGGACTTGCATCATTGGAAACATTTATTTTCTCATTTACTCCAACATGTTCCACATTCTCCTTCTGAGATGTATCAGCAGATGGAGGCACTGGACTTGGACTTGCATCATCAGCAACGTTTATTTTCTTATTTGCTCCAAAAAGTTCAATGTTTGCCTCTTGAGAAGATGTGCCAGTAGATGAAGACACCAGCTCTGCTGGAGTGGGACTTGCATCATCGGCAAAATTTATTTTCTCATTTGGTCCAAAAAGTTTTGTGGTCGCCTCCTGAGATGAAGCGCCACCCTCAACACTTCTATCTTTGGGTGGCGAAGATTCTGCTATCTCCTGCCGTTCAAGTGCAAGGTTCTCTGGTTCGTCATGCAGCCATCTTTCCGCGGTGCTGTCAAACGTCCTCAGGCTATCTGTTGAGAGTTCCCCTCTCAGAGTTTGAGTCTCAATATCATCTTGTCCTTTACTAATGTTTCTCATGACCCTCATAGTTTGACTATACTTTTCTCTTTCATTCGATGGCCCCATTGCTGTAGTCGATGTCATCCCAGTAGTTCTCTTAGTATCGCCATCCATTGTAGCGCTGTTGGTCCTACGAGATATTGGTGCTGCAAAAATATAGAGGGAAAACAATGCACGGTAAGCAAACAACATACCATCCATCCATCAATTTACAAAAATACGAACTAACTCCATTCTAAGTTAACAATAAAGTCAAAGCTCTATTCACTAACCTGAAACTACATGAAAAAATCATATGTACAAATTCAAAAGAAATTGTAATGGTCATAGCAAAGATGAAACTCTTCATATATATCAGAATTACTATCTGTTGAAGTGAGTTAGATGCAGTTTGCCTCATTGCACCATGTCGTGCCTATACTACTTCTTGGCTGGATACTCATGCTATGCTAGAATTAGTAAAGATTTTATTTATTTATTGTAGCCAAAGCATACCTGATATAGAGGTGCCAACCAAGTCTGTTTTGTTTGAGGGTTTCCTGGTCTTCCAAAATGCATCCCACGGCCAAAGTTTTTGTGATATCCTGAGCATCATGGATTTTCTTCCACCTTTTCTTCCAGAATTGATCATGCTACTCTTAATTTGTTCACTCGGGAGAAATCTAACAGTTTTCCTATTAGAGGGAGATGCCATCGGTCTCAGGCTACTTGATAGGATAGCCCTATCATTTCTTATCTCATTGGGAGCCACATTCTCCATCTGAGGCAAGGCATCAACAATACTTATTTTCTCATTCATGATCTCCTTGTGACGATAATTATCAGCAGAAGATAACAAATTCTCAATGCTAGTCCTCTCATTTGTATCCAGAGAATCTGCCTTCTCCTGCTGCTGTAGTGCAAGCAAAAGTTTCACCACAACGTCCGTCATTGCTGGCCGTTTTTTAGGTTCATCATGCAGGCATCTTTCTGCAACACTCACAAATGTCTTCAGGCTATCTGGTGATATTTCCCCTGCTAGACTTGGATATACAATATGATCAACCTGTCCCTTGCTAATGTTTTCTAGGGCCCACGTTGGCAGATGACACTTATCATCTTCAACATATCGCTCCAGTGCTCGTCTCCCACACAACACTTCCAACAACACCACACCAAAAGAATATGTGTCGCTATTCTTTGTTGGTTTATGCGTTTCACGATAACACGGGTCCATATACCCATGTGTGCCTCTAACTTGTGTGCTATGTTGGCTTTGAGACTCGCTGCCAAATCCAGTCTTAGCTAGGCCAAAATCCGAAACTTTAGCAACAAGCTTCTCATCAAGCAGGATGTTTGAAGACTTGACATCTCGATGTATGATCCCATGGCCCGTGTGAAGGTAATCTATTGCTCGACCAGCTCCAATGCAGATCTTGAGCCGTTGCTTCCAGGAGAGAGGAATATAATCACGGCTTTTGTGGGCAAGTTTGAAGAGATGGTCAGCCAATGTCCCACAGGACATGTACTCATAAACGAGTATCATTTCGTGTTGCTCTTCACAGAATCCCAAGAGGGGAACTAGATTAACATGTCGAAGCTCAGAAAGCATCTTAACCTCTGTCCAAAACTGTTGCCCCCCTTGATGGGAGTCTCGTTTTAATCGCTTTACAGCTACAATCTCTCTCCCATTATCCATGAACCCTCGGTGGACTTGACCAAACCCACCTTGTCCAATGAAATTTTTGCTGTGGAAGTTTTCTGTTGCTGATTGTATCTCAGCTAGTGAAAAGCAATGACAATGTCGTTTGGCCCTGGCAGACGGCTCGTTTTCCTCCTTGGGAGTGTCCGTTCCCCACATCGTGTGCAGCAGGTGGACAATGATGTTTACCAAAAACATGTTAGTGAAGAGAACAGCTGCAATAGCATTTTTGCGTCCAAGAAGAGAGCGTAGCAGAGTTGGGATTGACGAAAGTCCCCGTGGAGGAGGAGGCGGAGGAGGAGGATTGGGGGTGGCAAGACTGAGGTGGTGGTTGCTTAACTTGAAGATTTCAAATCCTTCAAGTGGGCCTTGTCTATCCACTAATTCATTTTGAGAGTGCAGAGATATAGAGATGCTACGCTTGCCCTCTCTTTTCTTCCCTTGCACCATCACCATATAGTTATACCAAAGAATGCTTTGATTCTCCGATTGTTTGAGCATGTCAGCACTAGTCAACGCAACTATGTTATCAATCATAAGCATAAAATCCATTTTGAGGCCTACCTCAAACAAGTGAACCCTCACCAAATACCTGATAGAGGATTGAGGCAAAGAATGAATTCAATTAAACAAGGAAAACAGAAAGAAACACAATAAATTATGAAAAATAGAAGACCTGAATCCCACATCAACAGACACCGTCCAACTCAGATTACTAGCCTTGTTTCCATTTCCCTTAAGAATTGATTCCCATATCCCAAACATATCATCCCCAAATGAGACAGAACCCCATTTCATATTCTGATGATAAACCCTCTCAAGTGCAGTATCACTGTCAAGATAGATGACAGACTTTTGGCCAAGCACATCAACTCCGCTGTCTCCACCGTGGCAGTAAGAAATGGTGGAAGGAACTGATACAATCTCAATCCCATTAATGAAAGCATAATTATGCCTAGTTTCGGGTGCGAATACAATGTTGAGGGGCTGGTTTTCTTGTACGATTATGCAGAATTCTCTAGCGAGAATAGCGAGGGAAAGTGCACGAGCAGTTATGGAGGCACTGAAATTAGCTAGTAGCGTGAAAGGACCAGCTTCAACGGTGAAGAGATCATGGAAGCTATCAAAACCATTGTAGGGAGCCGGATTGAAGTGGAGGCGGATAAATTTCTGACCTGGAGTGAGGCGAAAAGAGTAGGAAAATTGGGACCGAGAGATGCGAGCGGTGCTGTAGGGAACTGGATCGACGGCTGTGATGAGGTGCCCCTTGACAGTTGACGTCGTTGATGAGCCACTGTGTGCAGCGTCTCCGCCCCATTTTCTGCCACCGAGGGCTGCAGCTCCGCCGCAGTTGACCGAGATACGATCGGGTTCATGAGCAGCGCTGCCTGTAAAACTGAAGAGGATGCATAGAATCACAAGACAGTGCATTTGGCATGCATGAGATGAGATGAGATGCAGACAGTCAACTGCAAGTCATCATCTATGGTCGTCTTTCTCTTATTGTAGTTTGGGATGTCTTCTTTTTGAATCAAACTCATCTTTTTATGTTTTCACATTTGACGTTTGCAGCGCACAATGTGAACGTAAAATGCATCACCATCAATTTCACTATCTTAATATATTTATTATGAAAATAATTATTTGAAAACTTAAAAAGTAACTTAAATGTAAAAAGTTTAATTATAAATCATACTATGATATTGTGATTATGAATTACGGAACCCTAATTAATAATCTTTAAAATATAATAAGACACAAGAAATAGGTCATGGTTGTTTTGATTGCTAACTCGTGAAATGCCCTATTTCCACCTCATTTCACAAATTAAAGTTGTAAACTGATGAATGCTCAAATTTCAATTTCATTCACGAATTCCTAGTTGCGAACTCGTGAAATGCTCAAATTTCAACTTCATTTCACGAATTTGTAGCTGTGAATTCGCGAATGCTACTCGAAATGCCTCATTTTTAACATTATTTCACAAGTCTGCAGTGCTAACCGTGAATTCAAATGCCCCACTTGTGAAATGCTAATTGTGAATTAACATTTACCAGATTGACGTGGTCGGTCTTCAAAATTTAAGCTGGAGCCTGCATTTTTTACTCCTCCATTGACGTAGTTCCATTAAGAGCAGCAGAGGCTGACTCTTGACAGTGGCGGATTAGTAGCTTGGCGCAGCAGCCTTGCGATTCGCTATAAAAGGAGCGCCGTCGGCGGCTTAGAATATCAGATTCACGACGAGTAGCAGCATCGACGGTGGTGAATCGCCTATTTTGGACGAAGGAATGGGGCCGACAACGGCGATTTCTGAAAATCCTAACTAAAATCGGTGATGCTCGAATTCACCAGCCGCGACAGCGGAGATGCTTGAATTCACTACCAGCAAGGCAGCAACGACGGTGATGCCGAACTCACGAGAAGCGGCAGCGGCGGAGGCGGAGATGCTTGAATTCAAGAGCAGCGACGGCGTGGGTGGTCGAGGAAATCTGAAATTTTGTTTGGGTGTAAAAATGGTTTCCAGTAACCAGATATACGACTCTCTGGTCATCATCTTCCATGGCTGCAGCGGCGGCGGTTATACTGCGACGGCACGGCGGCGATTTTGATTTTCAATAATGTGGAAATAAACGGAAAATATTTTTGACGGGAATAAGTTGGCAAATTGCAATTTTTCTATCTGCTCATTTCATTTGTAGTTTTTGACGTTTATAATATTTAATCTCATGAATTCGAGTTTTGAATTTGTTGCATTTATCATTTACTGGAAACAAAAATTCTTCAAAAAAAATTGTAAGATAAAAAACCTTTATATGTCTAAATTAATATAGTAAAATAAAGTAAAAGAGGCTAATTTTATCTTGTATGTTAGTTATTATATTTTATTATTACTCTATTCAGAGGCTATTTGAATAAATGACGCTTATTTGGATTATAACTTTTCTTAGACTAACTCGATTAGCCGAAAACACGAATTATGGAGAGAAACGTCCAATTTGTTTTAACCTAGTTAATATTTCGATTTCATTGTTTTCCGATCAAATCGGTTTGTTCAGTTATCGAAATTTCCAATATTTTGCTCATCACAGTTTGAGCTTCAAGGAAAGAAACTCGTGAACGAAACAAGAAAATGAATAGAGCCAAAATTGAGATTCACAATCTGAGCTTCAAGGGAAGAAATTCGTGAATGACACAAGAAAATGGATAGAGCTAGAATTGATATTTATACAAATAAAATAGTCTTGCATGAACATATTGTTTTGAGGAAGAAAGAATGAGCTCTTAATCAGGGATATATCCCTTTAATTATTTATTCCCAGTGACTCCTTACATAAATTAATAAAGCTTATTTAGGCCATAAACTGATAAACCCCAGGTCTTTTTGGCGACATTTTCAATGGAATAAAGCTCTAAACCTAAACCAATAAATGCATTACAAGATACTTTCATTGGACGAGGATTATAAGTCGTATGCGGTGAACGGATTTTATATTTCAATTCCTATTAGTGATTTAAATTTTCTGTCTACACATATACTAAGTAGACAAGAAGAGTAGAGCATTCCAGCTATAAGCAATGAGATCAGCTGTTTCCAAATATCCCAACAAAACTCACTGATGATGAATTAATTAACAAAGACAAATTATGCACACACGACTTTCCAGAAACTGCAGAATTCAAAAGGGCAAAAATGCATATAACTTATTATAAGAGGTTTAGGATAAATTAATCTCTCCACCAAATTTATGTTTTCAAAAACATCCATGCTCAATTCAACCCGAGGTACTACAACCAGACTAATTATAATGTAAATACAAAAACCGCCAAAGAAAAAAAAAATAACTCAGCTTCAGATCAACTGGCAACCATCTACTTCTTTACCTCCTCGTATTCTGCCTCAGGTGGCTGCTGGTCACCTCCCTCAGATCCCCCAGTAGGGCCACCACTCGAACCGCCGCCAGACATGTGCTGCCCGATCTTCGAAACGGCCTTGTTAGCCGCATCGAGCTTGGCCTTGATGTCGTCAATATTCTCACCGGCCATCGCACTTCTCAAATCTGCAACGGCGGTCTCGATTTCAGTAGCCACTTCGCTAGGAATCTTCTCCCTGTACTCGCCCAAGGACTTCTCGATGCTGTAGATGGTGGTGTCGGCGTTGTTTCTGACATCAATCAGTGCCTTCCTCTCTTGATCCTTCTGGGCGTGCGCCTCAGCCTCCTTCACCATCTTCTCGATCTCATCCTCAGATAGACCACCTGATGACCTAATTGTGATCTGCTGCTCTTTGCCGGTGGTCTTGTCCTTGGCAGAGACAGTCACAATACCATTGGCGTCGATATCGAAGGTGACTTCGATCTGAGGCATGCCCCTCGGAGCTGGAGGGATACCCATGAGCTCAAACTCACCGAGCATCTTGTTATCTGTAGCCATTTCACGCTCTCCCTGAAGCACCTTGATGCCGACCTGTGTCTGATTGTCAGCAGCTGTCGAGAACGTCTGCAATAATGACAAAATACAGTAAGCCTCGAATCTGGTTATGTCATCAAGACAAATATGTGCGCAAAACACCACTAGCTACTGACCTGGCTTTTCTTTGTTGGAATTGTGGTGTTTCTGTTGATCAATCTGGTAAAGATTCCTCCAAGTGTCTCAATACCTAGAGACAATGGTGTGACATCAAGGAGAAGCAGCTCTTTGACATCACCGCGGAGAATTCCACCCTGAATGGCGGCCCCCATGGCAACAGCCTCATCCGGATTCACTCCCTTGCTTGGGGACTTGCCGAAGATTTCAGAAACTACTTCCTGAACCTTTGGAACACGGGTCATTCCTCCAACAAGGAGCACTTCATCAACCTCCTTGACGGAGATGCCAGCATCCTTCAGGCAACTCCTGCAAGGATTCTTGGTCCTCTCTATCAAGCTGTTGACCAGAGCCTCAAACTTGGACCTCGACAGCGTTATGTTCAAATGCCTTGGACCAGTTGAATCAGCAGTTATGAAGGGCAAGCTGATCTCAGTTTGAGTTGTTGATGAGAGCTCAATCTTAGCCTTCTCAGCTGCCTCCCGCAACCTCTGCAGAGCCAAACGATCCTTCGACAGATCGATGTTGTCTGTCCTCTTAAATTCAGCCACCAAAAACTCCAACAAAGTGTTGTCAAAGTCTTCACCCCCCAAAAAGGTGTCACCATTTGTGGCTTTTACCTGCAGGCAAACATGTGTTCAGCATAAAGACATAAACAAAGACACGGATCAGTTAAAATGTGCTCGGACAAGTATGTCGCACCTCAAAGACACCGTTGGAGATCTCCAAAATGGATATATCAAATGTTCCACCTCCAAGATCAAAAACTGCGACAAGGCCTTCTTTATTGTTCAATCCATAAGAGAGTGCGGCCGCAGTAGGCTCATTGATAATCCTCTGCACATCCAGCCCTGCAATTCTCCCAGCATCCTTGGTGGCCTGTCGCTGTGCATCATTGAAATAAGCTGGAACGGTAACAACAGCCTTTGTTACAGTCTTTCCAAGGTAGTCTTCAGCAGTTTCCTTCATCTTGGTCAAGACGAAAGCACCAATTTGACTAGGGGAGTACTGCTGCCCATTAGCCTCAACCCAGGCATCTCCATTAGGAGCCCTCACAATTTTGTAAGGAACCATCTTCATTTCCTTCTGTGTCTGAGGATCGTCAAAACGTCTACCAATTAGACGCTTGGTTCCAAAGATTGTGTTGGTTGGATTTGTGACAGCTTGTCGCTTTGCTGGTATTCCGACCAACAATTCTCCTTTCGGGCTAAAAGCGACTACTGATGGAGTTGTCCGGGCACCCTCGGCATTCTCAATTACCTTAGGAGTCTGTAAGAAATGTTATCTAGCATCAAAATCAATTGACAGCAAACAGTAGGACACATAATTCAATTGAGAAGAAAGAGGTGGCACCTTTCCCTCCATAACAGAAACACACGAATTTGTGGTACCCAGATCGATACCAATGACATCATTTCCAGTAGGTTTTGTACTGAAAGGCCTTACAAGACCTGCCCATTTGTTGGAGACTGCATATGATGGTTTGGTGTTTCCAGTTAACTGAAATACAAAATATAACATTCAGTAACAAAAAAAATTGTGTATCTAGTATAATCCTCAGAAATAACACTAGATTGAAAAGATGTTGCATAGTAAAAATATGATCTTTCAGATCTTCCACAGAAACAGTAAATAGTCTCCACATATTTAGTAATCAAACAGCTTCATCAAAGACAAGAAAGTGCCAATAAAATGAAAAATAAAAATTTCCACTACTTTGATCACCAATCCTTCTCAACGGATTGGACCTACTGGATCCTCAAGCAAAACCAATCTACAGCGAATTGTCCAGGAAAGGAAAAAAAACTAATAATAAAAGCAGTAGAATATGAATTCCTTTCTATCCACAAAACAGAACCAGATCACAGATAAAAAGAATAAAAAAAAAGAGGAAGAAAAATTAAAATTAATCAGAGAAAGAGGCGAGGCGTACTGTTCTGAAAGCAGAAATAGGGGCGGAGGAAACTTCACGGCGACGGAGAGATCTTAGGAGCACGGAGGTAGCCATTGAAATGGAAGGCGAGCTGAGATTCACTCCTCGGACGCTAGGGTTTAGGGTTTATGAAGAGGAGCTATTGGAAGAGGAGAGGCGTAGAATAAATAGCTGAATTGGGGTTTTAGGAAAATAGAAATGAGAATAAATAGCAGATAAACACAAATAGGCAATGTTAGAAGATTCTAGACATATCTCGCGTTGCCAAACAGCTCCTTGGTGGATTGTTCCCCAAGAATCATGATACAATTTGCTTTCTTTTTCTTATTTTTTTGTAACTCTAGAATTTTTTTATTGCAGATTGACATTCTTAAAATAAAATTACAGATGTATGGAACCGTTAGTAAATAGAACGGGGCATGGCATGGTCAATGTCATGCTTTAATAAATACTATTTGATGAATTATTATATGAAAAGTTAAAAGATGTTTTCTTTAGATAATATAAAAACATTTAGGTATAGATAATTATAATAATAATGGGATTAGAAATTTAAAAGATGTTATGTTATTTGGACGAACTAAATTTGTGTGGTTGCATACTGTGCCACACAATGACACAATATTTAATTTTTAGTTGCATATTGTGGCTGCATACTAGACCCTCAATTTCTTTTTGAGAAAACAAGGGGTATTATAATAATTATATAACTAATAAATCAATCATTATGCTGAATGCACCATAAATTTATACATATCAACTATGAATTAATAATTTCGGTGTGAAAGTTGATAAATTTGTGGTGATGAATGTTGATGAATTTATAAACATAAAGTTTTGCTATCCATGGAATTCGATGTTAAATGGATATATTCACTCTAGAAATGATTCCTATTTTGTATGTAAAAGATTGATTTTATTTTTGAATTATATAAAATAAAACCAATATTAACATTTGCATATGAATTATTTTCAACCCTTCCACTATGAAGATTTACAGTGAAACGATCACTTCATCAATGGATGAATTCGTACATTTGGTTTGAATCTCATAATGAGGAATATTATCTTTTTTTTATTAATTTACAAACTAAATTCACATGAATTCTTTAGCTCAATTTGTCGTGTCAATCAAAGTAAATCCCCCTAATAGCATAAACTATGAGCTAATGAATTCGAATCCGCGATGTAAGTTGATTAACGGTTAAAACAATAGACTTTCACCTCTCATAGAATTCAGATCCAACTATACAAATTCATCCATCAAAGTGATAAATTCAAGATAGATCTTCATGATTGGAAGGTTGGGAATTATCTACGGTGCCCAACAGATGAATTATGATATCTTAAAACTCGAATATATTATGAAAAATAATGAAATTGAAGATATACCATGATCGCAATTTCACTTAATAGACTTGTTTTAGGGTTTGTAGCTATTATGAATTGTTTGCTTAATTCATTTTTAATTGGCTTTTATCAATTATCATTTGATTTAAAGAAATTAGAAAGTCATATTCTTCTCTACAACACCGGTTTTCTTTATTGTGTGTGTGAGTGAGAGTCAAAGTTAAGGATGAGAAAGGGAAAGCATAAATGGTGGAAATGTAGCCACCGCTCACTCGACCTACTTTTTGTTTCGTGGCCACAACATTCAATATTCTCTCTTCTTTTATATTAATCAAATTATTAGCATTCACTATAAGGAAAAATTATTAGAATAAATTCATATTGTATGAATCTGCATCGCAGTCCAATCTCGATTATATACTTTATCGATCTATACTATCATATAATTATAATACCCCATGTTGTATATGCTAAAGAGAAACCTCCTTTTAACAATTTTAAGAATTATTTTAGTTGTTCCTACAAAGATATCCAAACCGTGAATATCTTATGTGAAGAGAGAGGCCTAAGATAAGATTATTTCCTCACTATTTCCCTCTCCCCAATACAAAAGAAGAGAAGAAAAATTAAGTGTTTTTGTTAGCATTGTTCTAGAATTCGGATAATTAAACACATTGAGAAATACATCAAATGGGTTTAAAGTCGAGGATTTGCCAACTACTAGAGTTGAATGTTTGGATTTAGTTGAGAAGTAGTACAAGTTTTATAACTCCTTAATCAAGATGACTAAGAAGAAGAAGCAACTAAAGGCACAAAAATCGTAGCAAATTGAATAATTTGACGTGGCTAGTTGATAAAGTCAAATTAAAAGTTGTTTGGATAAGCTTATATTATAGAGCTCATTAGTTTCAATAGCTTATAAAATGTAATGTCTCTTGATAAGTTGTCAGATAATCAGTTTATAAGTTAGAAATGAGATTATGAGTTTACAATATCACTAAGCCATCTAAAATAGTTTATGGCCAACAACACTGGAATTGAGCTGCTCTCCGAAGACTGAGCCTCCGCAACAATGATCTTCATGTAGTTTCTTGCAAATGTAATTCCGAATCCCACATTTCATACTCTTCTTATTCAAAAGCCTCTTGTATTACCCAAGTAAACAAAAATTACTGTACAAGAAAACCGAGCCTTCAAAACAATGCAAAAAATGGCCTACATCTAGCAAACCAAGAATTGTTCTCTATATAAAAAATTAACACAAGATCAACGGTTATAAGTACAAATTAAAAACCGGTCTAAACGCAAACGAGAGACAAGATCGAGCATTTTTACCACATACGATGCAGCCTAAAGTCGAATATACCCTCCTCTTTCTGTTCTTTCCCCATCCACACCGGCTCTCTTAATGAACGACCTCCGGTTGAGGGACCAACTTCGTTGAAAGGTTTCCCTCCTCCGCCATGCCATTGCACGGCTATACAAAGCCGGGAAAAGGAAGCACAAGAGAACAATCCCGAGCAAGGCCGCACACACCATCAACACGTTGCGGAACCCATCCTTTAGCGCGGGGTCTCGTTGTCCCGTCCAAGGAACTCCTCCCACGTTCATCCCAAACACTGCCAACAAAAAAGAACGAGAAACAACCGAGGTTTATTTATGCCTAACGCCTCTGACGAGAAATAGGAAGGAAAGAGAGGAAATCCTACCTCCGGTTATTATTGATAGAGGCAGAAATATAATGGAGAGGAAAGAGAGGTAGTATAGCTTTCGATTTATTTGCTCGGACTGCCAGCTGTCAAGGCCGACCTGAATTGCAGTGACGCGGTTGGCTATGAAACCGACGTTCTCCTTTAATCTCCTTATTCTGCCAATCAACTCTTCTAATGCGTTTATATCTTCGCTGCCAAACCATTCTTTAGATGAACACTTTTCCTTGACTCGGGGAAATACTTGCTCACCGTGTGCAATCACCTGCAGTTGCCCGGAAAAAAGTCAGACATTGCTTTAAATATGTTTTTGATCTTATTTTATCAAATTCATTCAACTACTCGTAGTATTGTCATGTACTTTAGAGAAGCATGATGAAACACCTGCAACAGGCGCTGCAAGTCGAGATTCATCTTTGGGAATCTTCTGCTATCTAACATTTCCTTCTTCATAGCAAAACCACCTACAAATAAATCGAGTGAATATCATATAGTGATAAAGTAAATGTACATGAGACACTCAACTCCTTTTTGTATCTTATCTTCCCAATATACATCACACTCAACTCTCAACCTTTAGCACCTAACCATTTTATTATTGCCAATTGCTTGTCTCTATTATTTTACACGCACCAAAATTTTTTATCACTAACATAAGATTTATTATCTTTCCCCCTTCTCCACATTACACTTGACTTAGATGCAAAACCGACAACTCCAACCTCACATGGGCTTTTGGGAGCACTATTAAGCAAAATGTGTTGCTTATCCTAATTATGTGTAGTGGATGCGAGTAAATGCGACATAGACTATATTTGGCAGGGCCAGCAAATGATTCATAAAGGAAATTACATAGTTAACAAAGTGATACACTCTTAAATAAAAATATATAATTTTCTCATAGAGACTGACCACTGCTCTTTTTCCTTAAGCCATTTGTTTTTGTCATATGTTAAGCCACTTACAACTCAAGTTAACACACACTCAATGAAAATATAGACATGCACATCTATAACTAATTCAGAATCAGAACTAACTTAGTAGAACACACAATTTCATCATTAATTACTTTCGGTACATATATACAGCTCCACAGATGTCCATTGTTAAATATCTAATTAGATATGCCTATATTTCATGCATGACTGGCATTTTAAACTCTACTTTTAATGTGTCTCATAGTTAAAAGCTCCTTTCATTTTCAATTATCTATTATCTGTCATAGCATTGGTCAAATCCAATTTACTCTGCACATTATTCAGCTGTACATGTTTCCATATAAAAGGATATGTGAATATTTTACACCTGAAACTATCTATACTGGTATTAATGAAGTCCAAAATTGCAAGAATTTCTAGTTTCTAACACATCAAATTCTGCAAATCCTATCATTCAGCAATGCAATTCTACATTCGACTGGCTTAAGAAATGGTTGGCATATGAAGCAATGATCTATTAACATAAAGTACTTGGCTTCGTTTTTTCTCTCTGCAGCAGTTGTGCCCCTTTTGTCTCTAGTACCTTCTATTAGCTTCATATCTCTCTTTGCTTCCATCAAAAGAACACACTATCTCTTTGTCACATTACTTTATATTTAACGTCTTAACCTTTTATTTCTCTAGGTCTATACATAATACATTACATGTAGCAGAAATAATAATCTACAGAAACTTTTTTCTACAAGAAGTCCTAATGGAGTACAAATACTCAACATGTTGTTCCATGAAACCAACAAACAATCTTTACATCAAACAAAGCATTAAGAGAAAGTACACTTTCAAGTAAATCTCAATAGGGTCAGATGACACATAAACTGATAAGAGCATAAAGAAGATAATAAATGCAAGACTGCAAATATCCACTACAAATAATCAGTCTAGATCAAGAAATTTGTCCGAGGCAACACATTAACCCTTCAGATGTACCAATAGAACGACAAATAAGCATAAATAAGCTGACTTCGATGGATGCACTAGAATGCCAAATTAAAAAATTTCCTTTTTATTAACAAGGGGGCATACCTCTGTCCATCTCTAACTCGACTGCATCTAGCTCAATCTCAAGCTTGGTCACAACATCCTGTAGATGATCCATGTGTGTATCGATTATGTGAACCACAAGATTGGCAACCGATCTAGGCACGGGATTATCAGCTTCCTCTGAATGGTTCATAGTCAAGAGAAAATCTAAAACATGCTCCCTTATCACAATCCCTCCTCTATCCCTTCGCTCACTACTGCCATTACTCGAACTCTCTACAATTGGAATCTCCGACAACAAAGACTCATTAGCTGGAGAGAATCCAAGCCTAGGCACACGCCCCAATGACACTGTGATAACCGAATTCTCAGTCACTCTCGCTGCAATCCTAAAGGTGAACTTGCTTGATGCAGGGCCGGGCGAGTTAACTCTGAATACAAGAGCACCATCTACGTGCCCACAAAATGGCCCGTTGCTAACGAGTGAGAGGATGTCCTGGAGCTTAAGGGGTGGGGATAGGGCATCGATGAGATGTTGGGCTAACTGTGACAGCTTAAGGTTCCCTTTTGGGAGCTCAACATGATACCAACAGAATTCTTTGCCTGCACCTTGAACAAGATCCCATTCCTTGTTGAAGTAATTCCCATCCCCATCAAATATGTAGGCCTTTTTCCTCACTGCACCAGAGTAATGTGAGTGCTGCCTAAAACTTTTCCTCTCAGCTAACTCACTTTCTGCAATCTCTCCCTCACCATTTACACGAGTCAGCTCCATCACCACCTTCCTAAAAATTGATCTAATAGTACAGTATGGATTTATTAAAAAGATTGAAAAAATTATTTCTAACCACCTCTTATTCAACTTGTATACCTAATTTCATAGTTCAAACCAGCACTTAACCAACTCAAAAGAATCTATGAATTTTGCAATAATTCCTGCCAAGAATCAAGTCAAGCATTTCATCATCACCATTCTTCAATCCTGAAGAGAAGCGAAAACAAAAGTTCAAATCACTACTACCAATCATTATCGCCCAGAAAAGAAATGGGAAATCCCACAAAAATAGGATAGATATTTACTTATAAAAAACAAGCACGCCGCTATTCAATAGAAGCAAAAGAGTTACCTGAAATTGACCCAAAGCTGAAAACACTGAAAAGCCAAGTCTTGAACGAATTTAGCCCAAATAAAATCAGGGAAAATCCAACGATGAAGGAATTAAAGATTCAATCTTGAAAGAGTCACACTCTCCTCCAATAACCCCCAAATAATTAAAAAAACAAATAAAGAGAAAACAATCCAATCTTTTTATTCAAAAACTATATACAACTGGGGTCAAACAGTGGTGGAGAAAACGAGAATGATTCGAGCGCAGCAGAAAAAAATTAATTGGGAGAGATTGGTAATATTCAACGTGGAGATTATATGTTGTTTCCTGGAAGTTTCTTCATGCACCACCATAACCTGCAAAAAAACATACATTTATATTTTTTTTAATTTCGATTGCTATAAATCTTCAAAAGAAATAAAATTAGAATGCTATAATCTCTAATTAACTACTTGGACTAACAAGTGTTAGTCTATGGTTTAGACAAACTGTGTGGACTTAATTGAGATATAATGAGCTTAGAAAAAAATTGAGATTAATTAGCGTAGAACAAAAAAGATACTCCTATTACGGAGATTAATATGAGTAGGGATTTGGTAAACTTAGATGCAACGAATAGTATAACATATAGTATGAGAAAGTTCAGATTAATATACTGATTTGAATGGTTCGATGCAAGATTTAAACACAAAATTTATGTGTATGCAAGTAATTTTTGCAATATTTTAAAGACCTTATTATACCATTCTTTTGCATAGTGAGCAGAAAGAATCTCTTTTGATATCACTTAAGTAGATCAAGATGCTTTAGTAGTATTAGTTTTTTTATAATTCACATGGAATTAATTTGAGATAGATAAATGTTATTAACATATCATCTCCTAACAGTATCAACATTGTTTGATCTTTACACATTAATATAAAATCCCAAATCCCGAATTAAATAGAAGATCGAAAATATATATTTGAAGGAAAAAAAATAAAAAAAAAAGATCTCGCAAAGTGTTGTTTTTTAGTATGTTGGCATGTACATGACAGAATGAAGTAAGCAATTTCACAAGTTAGCTGGGCCTTAATTAACATTACATTTTGCTTATAGTGATCGCAGAGTGTGGCCCATCATTGATTGCTTCAAGAGATGAAGAGAACTATTGAGAAATCCAAAAAATTCAATATGAAATTGTATCATCGCATGATCATTTCATTTAATTATTTCTTGAAGATAGATGAAAGTATTTATATGAAATTAAGTTTGAGATACTGCCATGAGTCTAACTTTCATAAGTTAAAGAATTCTATTTTTTTCTTGGTTTTGCTGAACGTTTGCTATATTGTTTTATTTCTTAAACTAAGTTAAGGAATTCTGTTGTGTTTAAAGCCATGATTATTATGTCAAGCTACATATAAACAAGCAATGTGTAAAACAACCTAAATGAGTACTATATTAATGTGGCATACTTTTATCTTCACAGTATTTGATTCCAACGACGAAAAATCTGTTGGGATTTGACAATCTACCAGATTTTATTTGTTAGGAAAGTGATTTTTTGGGGGGAAATCCCAACATGCATTGCAATATAATTTTGAGAAATTGTTGGGATTTAAACATGAAAAATAAAAACTAGCACATGCCCATAAAAGATTTGCTCTAATTTGCTGGCGAGTGGCGACAGCTCAAACAATTTTCTTAGCAATTGTTAGGCCACAAGGCCCACAACACATTTTTGCAAATATTATGGTTGTCTATTTTGTATAATAAAATTTCACGCATTTGAATACATTTATAATTTAAGTACTAAAGAAACAAAATGGCGTATTTAAACATTAAATTTTACAAATATTAACGTCTAACGCCGTTTTCATAATTTTACCCACCATATATTACTCCCCCGTCCACAAAAAAAATTGTTATAAGTACGGTAATATGAGTTTTAACAAAAATTAGTAAAAAATTGTTTGAGTTAATAAGGATATATCCCACATTTATTAGGTAGTGGGATTATTTAATTATTTTAGTGTAAAGTGTAAGTGTAAGATAATTAATTATGGTCATGTCCATAAAATATAAAGTAAGAATTGATGCAAATTTTTTGTCGACACCCAAAAAAAAAACAAACTTGAGGCAAACTTTTTAAAGAAGAAGGGAATATTGTAGCAAACTGCAACATGCTAGCTAATTCACTTCCCAAATGATAAGTCTTTTAGAATTATAAAAAAACTTAATCTTTTATAGATATAACAAAAAAAAAATTAGAAAAAAGAAATTTTTTTATTAAAGGCATGAGGAATGCCAAATCATCATCATCAAAAGGAACAGAACAACAACAACAACACAACAAATCAACTCAAAAAACAGATCACAAAATAGGGACATAACAACGACCTTAGACAAACTCCCAAAGAGGCGACCGACACCAATCTCGGAAGCTCGGTCGTTGCGAATTCTGCTCTTCCTTCCCTGTAACCCAACTCCACACCGCCGCCTTGATTTCTCCCAACATTCTTTCCGTATTCCAAGCCCCATTCTTGAAAATCATCTCATTTCTTTTCTTCCAGATTTGGTGATAATTCTCACAGTGAGGATGAAGTTTAATAAATTCTACTTAGGATGGTCCACATGCATGCGTCCTCATGTGAGGATTTAACCACGACTTGTCATATCTACAGTAGTTGTTTGATTTGGAAAATTGGATCTAGATAATATATAAGATTGATGGCATAATTATCCTTAAAATTAAATGTTATCCTATTATTCATTTCTATCATTCATAATATTAATTTTAAGGATAATTATCATTCTTATTTATTCAATTCTCCAAATCAAACGGTATCATAGAAGATTACTTTTTTAGGGAAAAGGAAAATATATTAAACCAAACAGGAGTCACAGAGCATAAGAGATGCCCCAAACCAGAAAAACACAACAGAACAGCCAAGCACAGCCAGCGGCTGCCCCACCAGCCATCCTACAGCCCCATAAGGAACAGAAGCAGAACGTTACATAGCCTCAAAATTTTCTAATCAAAGAAGTTGAACTCCAATCACGGAACGTCATCTCCCTCCCGTTAAGCACTTTGCGCCCAATACACCAACTTCACACCACCGACTTGACGTCGTTGAAAACCTCATCCGGCGCCCACTCTTTATTATTAAAGACCACCTCATTTCTAAGTTTCCAAATATTCCAAACCACATAGTTTATAGATTCAATTGCACCGTATATAACTAAACAATCTATTTACCACGTGAGATCCACCATAACGATCCCCAAGCATCTACGGGCTACGGGTCCGGTTTTGGTTACAAGTAGGTTAACTAAACCTTAATCAATTTACTTAAAGCTAATTTATATTTGTTATATATGCTTATTTCCAAACTTTTCCACATGCTATTATGCTATAGTGCTAATTAAAATCGAAGACTTCCACAAAAATGTTCATCCCACAGAAAGTATGGCGTTCCCTGTAAGAGATGGCGTTTTTCTGTTCTCATAAAATCGTCAAATTTTCAATAAAGCCCCTATAAATAAGTCAAGCTATAGGAAAAAGAATTCTTTTAATAATATTGAACTTGAAATTTTAAATTATGCTCACTCAAAAAAAAAAAAGCTGTGTAAGTCCTTGTACAAATCACATTTGTCAGACCGTCGACAATTAGCCTCCAGAGGATAGTTCTCGCAGCATTAGTCGTAGCCTATTGGTATGATATTTTATTTATTACTCACTCCTTTTTGTTATAAACTATTCATTTCATTTTTTTTGCAAGTAGGTTAAGAAAAGTTATATTTTTTTGTGTAAATGGTATAAAAGTTAACTGACTTTTAACAATAAAATTATTTAATTTTAAAAATAAAAATTTAAGGTGTGTACAAACTATTTACTAAAGGAACGGATTCAATAAAAGGAAAACATGTAATTTATAAAGGGATGGAGGAAGTATTAATTAAGTGTGACTTGATGGTAAGATTTTTTCTCTCCATTATGAATGTCGGGTGTTTGAATCACCTCTAGATTAATGTGTGAATTTAACTTTCAGAGTAAAAATTATTTAGAATTATTATCTATCAGTATTCTTACGTTATATGAGTAATATTTAATCGACATATGTGTAGTCGTCGTTTACTATGAAATCGGAAATAGCGATATTCTTATGTTTTAGTGAAATAAAAGAAGAGAATGTATATACTATATCATCAGTATTTATTTCGAAGCCTAAAAATATCGGAAATAATCCAATTTATTTCCAATATTGCTGCTGGTGACTAAACGCGCACCAGACCTTTTTTCAATTACATAACAACATAATAACTTAACTCGTGCAATTACATGAACACATTTATAATAATTTTCCGAATTGATAACAAATTATGAATGATACCCAAATTGGTAGGCAATACATAACATAATAAGCTACCTCCACTCCTAACATAGATATACTCTGCAACTTTGTGTCAACCATAGATTATAATGACAATGACATATCCGACCATACTACAACGCCCTCAAAGCTCACGCTAATTAGATTCAGAAGGAGTTAGAACATTCTACACTACACTCCTATCAATCTACAAACTAATGGCATGCAGGAATGGTTTCCAAATAAATTAAAAATATAAATAATTAAATAAACAAGGTGAATAATACATCAGATTTGAGCGAATTGTACTTGCCAAGGAAATTTTAAAATGTTAGTATAATTTTTCACGTGATGAAGTTTGAGGAAAATTTAAAATTCTATAATTTATCACATGACAAAGTTTACATTAAATCCGAGTCGTAAAATTGCATCTGAAAATTGGCTTCTTTTATGGAACAATAAAGCAACCATATCATTCCCATAGGCAATTATGTGCAATAAGCACAAAACGTATTTTGTTGGAGATATGTACACTTGCTGGAGAAATTACAATTTGAAATACAAATATAGAAAGGATATAAAACAAAAACCGAAACTAAATTAAAGATATAATAAGATATAAAACAAAACAATAATGTATAGCTGAATCGAGGAGTCCCTCTATCTGCAAGATGAGATACGTCCCGATATTGCTCTCGAATTTCGCGTGTCATCCCCAAAAATAAAACAACTTCATCTCATAAGTAGTAGTACCATAGACCAATAAGCTTCGACAAATTGAAATGAGACGATGACAGAGCTGCGACAAGTGTATGTATGAAGAAAGCTTTTCAATGCAGAGAGTTTTTGCAAGTGCGTACGATACAATGAGATGAATGTCCTATTTATAAACACAATCCACAGCAGTAGCAAAGTATGTTGTCATTCATGCAACATGAATGCTGACTCAAATGCATAGAAGTTATAGGATTTAAGCATATTCAAAACTCCGCATCATGGTTGGGAGTTACGAGCGATTTCAACAACCTTCAAGATGAGACCTTGCTTGCAGTGGTTTAAAACTTTCTTAAGTTGCACCGGAGTTAGGCTCAAAGACCAATTGCCAAGATCCAATTCCACAGTCTAGAGAGCTGGGCGTGGGCATGACATGCAACAGTCAGCCGAGGCTGGGCGGTGGCGCGAGTGTGCGCTTTATAACCCATCACATGTGCACACAATAGAAAATGAATGTACCACGATCATAAGCTCGAAATGTAGATTGATCCCATATCATTTAATTAATTTCAAAGAAATTTATTTCCACGTCACTTGAAATTGGTCAAATGTCTTTTCACTTTCTCGATTCCAACATATCAGTCTCCTTTAAAAGAAAAAATGTGGTTTTTCAATTGATAGTTATACTTATCATCTCTTGCTATAAAAAAATTTCAACTATTATTCATTAACTTAATCGAAATACCTGATTACTTTTGATCTTTCGTTTCAAGTCAAGAATAAGGTTCATGAAGGACTCACTATGGTCTATGGGAACCAAATTATGATCTTAACATTTTAATTCCTCAAACCTAATTAACCATGCGATTAAAATAATAAAATGTTACATATTTTTTTTTAACTTTAAATATTGTACATAAAACTAATGATTGATTGAAATTGGTGAAAAAGAAAAGGGTGACACAAAAACAAAAACAAAAAATAAGAGATCATATGTAAAACGGAACTGCAATAGCAACGAAAAACAAGAAACAAAGAAAAATATGTATAAATCAGAACACAAAAATGAAAGAAAGGGAGCAAAATATGTTTTAGCTAAAACATTTTTCAGTTTTAAATAGTAACGGGACATGTTTAGGTGGGAAATTTGTGTAACATGATTCTGCATTTCTAAATATTACTATTGCATTAACACGAATACACGAAAGACGATACTCTAATATTTAGCTTTTCGAAAATTATGATAATTCCTTATACATACTGAATTCATCATGAGAATTGCTTATGCATTTAAAATTGAATATTCTAAACAATAAGTAAATAATGTTTTTTTGATATATATTTCCTCTTTATTAATGCCAATCCTAAAATATAGACGCTTCTTATGGTAGTAGTATTTCTTTTACCATATTAAGTAGCCCGTCGAAATTCGACGGGAAATCAATTTACGTCGAAATCAATTTACGTAACATAAAAAATATATATATTAAAATAATAATAATAAATTAATTAATTAATTATATAAATTCTAAAAGAAAATACGTTGAGAAGGGCGTTTCTTCGATTT